>JAPTMU010000276.1:245798-270798 GCA_028583405.1 Pogonophryne albipinna
TTACATTACATTACATTACATTACTTTACATTACATTACATCACTTTACATTACATTACTTTACTTTACATTACATTACTTTACATTACATTACATCACTTTACATTACATTACTTTACATTACTTTACATTACATTACATTACATTACTTTACATTACATTACTTTACATTACATTACTTTACTTTACATTACATTACATTACTTTACTTTACATTACATTACATTACTTTACATTACTTTACATTACATTACTTTACTTTACATTACATTACATTACATTACATTACTTTACTTTACATTACATTACATTACATTACTTTACATTACATTACTTTACTTTACATTACATTACATTACTTTACATTACATTACTTTACATTACATTACATTACATTACATTACTTTACATTACATTACATCACTTTACATTACATTACTTTACTTTACATTACATTACATTACTTTACATTACATCACTTTACATTACATTACTTTACTTTACATTACATTACTTTACATTACATTACTTTACATTACATTACTTTACTTTACATTACATTCCTTTACATTACATTACTTTACATTACATTACATTACTTTACATTACTTTACATTACTTTACATTACATTACTTTACTTTACATTACATTACATTACATTACTTTACATTACATTACATCACTTTACATTACATTACTTTACTTTACATTACATTACTTTACATTACATTACTTTACATTACATTACATTACTTTACTTTACATTACATTACATTACATTACTTTACATTACATTACATCACTTTACATTACATTACTTTACTTTACATTACATTACTTTACATTACATTACTTTACATTACATTACATTACATTACTTTACATTACATTACATCACTTTACATTACATTACTTTACTTTACATTACATTACTTTACATTACATCACATTTAGCTGAGGCTAAAGAGAATTACAATAAGTGCGTTCGACCAACAAAATACAAACTTGAAGAAAACAGAATCATAGAGCCAAACATTTCAAGTGCTACTCAACTGGCTTTAGGTAAGCCAGTCCTTTGTTAGTATATAAGTGCTTTGTTAATAGTTCTATTGCTCGAAGTGGAGTCGAAAGAGATGAGTTTTCAGTCTGGAAGGTGTGTAAGCTTTCTGCTGTCCTGATGTCAATGGGAGCTCATTCCACCATCTTGGAGCCAGGATAGCAAACCCACGTGTTTCTGCTGATGGGAACTTGGGTCCCCCTCGCAGTGAGGGTGCAGCGAGCTGTTTGGCTGATGCAGAGCGGAGTGCACGTGCTGGGGTGTACGGTTTAACCATGTCCTGGATGTAGGAAGGGCCAGATCCTTCGCAGCATGGTACGCAAGCACCATTGTCTTGAAGTGGATTCTAGCAGTTACTGGAAGCCAGTGGAGGGAGCGGAGGAGCGGAGTGGTGTGGGAACATTTAGGAAGGTTGAAGACCAGACGAGCCGCTGCATTCTGGATGAGCTGCAGAGGTCGGATGGCACATGCAGGTAGACCAGCCAGGAGGGAGTTGCAGTAGTCTAGGCGTGAGATGACGAGAGCCTGGACCAGAATCTGCGTCGCTTTCTGGGTCAGCTGGGGACGCAAGGCTCGCGTCTTGTGCTGCATTCACTTGCACTCGGACATTAGGGATTTTTTCTCATAAATGTCCGATGAGCCACGACTTTCATTTCAAAACAAAGCTGCCAACTGGGGTGGCAGCTGGGGTGGCAAGGCTATTTTTAGGATGGCAGTTGCCACCCCGGTAGAAACGCCCCTGCTTGACCGGTACTTGCTTTTGATCAAAGTCAATGCGGAAAACCCACACTCACACAGGTAGGCGGAGGTGAAGGGAATGAGCACTTTTACAGCTTTTTTGGCGAGTTGGGGAACTCGGTCTCCACAGACAGCCAAAAGCGACGTTTTCTGCCGACGCTGTCTCCTCTCTCACTTTAGGTAACTTCACTAAAAATCAATCCATGTTGCCGCTCGCATAAAGTTAGCTGAAGTTATTTAGCTGAAATTGCCCCCCCCCCCTGAAGCTCTCTGGCTCCCCCCCTGAATCTCTCTCTGGCTCCCCCCCCTGAAGCTCTCTGGCTCCTCCCCTGAATCTCTCTCTGGCTCCCCCCCCCTGAAGCTCTCTGGAACCCCCCCTGAAGCTCTCTGGCTCCCCCCCTGAAGCTCTCTGGCTCCCCCCCCCCCCTGAAGCTCTCTGGTTCCCCCCCCTGAAGCTCTCTGGCTCCCCCCCTGAAGCTCTCTGGCTCCCCCCCCCCCTGAAACTCTCTGGCTCCCCCCCCTGAAGCTCTCTGGCTCCCCCCCTTGAAGCTCTCTGGCTCCCCCCCCTGAAGCTCTCTGGCTCCCCCCCTGAAGCTCTCTGGCTCCCCCCCCCCCTGAAGCTCTCTGGCTCCCCCCCCCCTGAAGCTCTCTGGCTCCCCCCTCCCTGAAGCTCTCTGGCTCCCCCCCCCCTGAAGCTCTCTGGCTCCCCCCCTGAAGCTCTCTGGCTCCCCCCCCTGAAGCTCTCTGGCTCCCCCCCGAAGCTCTCTGGCTCCCCCCCTGAAGCTCTCTGGCTCCCCCCTGAAGCTATCTGGCTCCCCCCCTGAAGCTCTCTGGCTCCCCCCTGAAGCTCTCTGGCTCCCCCCCTGAAGCTCTCTGGCTCCCCCCCTGAAGCTCTCTGGCTCCCCCCCCCCTGAAGCTCTCTGGCTCCCCCCCTGAAGCTCTCTGGCTCCCCCCCTGAAGCTCTCTGGCTCCCCCCCTGAAGCTCTCTGGCTCCCCCCCTGAAGCTCTCTGGCTCCCCCCCTGAAGCTCTCTGGCTCCCCCCCCTGAAGCTCTCTGGCTCCCCCCTGAAGCTATCTGGCTCCCCCCCTGAAGCTCTCTGGCTCCCCCCCCTGAAGCTCTCTGGCTCCCCCCCTGAAGCTCTCTGGCTCCCCCCCCCCTGAAGCTCTCTGGCTCCCCCCCTGAAGCTCTCTGGCTCCCCCCCTGAAGCTCTCTGGCTCCCCCCCTGAAGCTCTCTGGCTCCCCCCCTGAAGCTATCTGGCTCCCCCCCTGAAGCTCTCTGGCTCCCCCCCTGAAGCTCTCTGGCTCCCCCCTGAAGCTCTCTGGCTCCCCCCTGAAGCTATCTGGCTCCCCCCCTGAAGCTCTCTGGCTCCCCCCCTGAAGCTCTCTGGCTCCCCCCCTGAAGCTATCTGGCTCCCCCCTGAAGCTCTCTGGCTCCCCCCCTGAAGCTCTCTGGCTCCCCCCCGGGGAGGCGCACCTCACACTTTGAAAACCGCTGATCTATATTATCTATATCTATATTTTCTATAATAATCTATATTGAATGAAAACTTTATTACAGACTCAGAGATAAAAGAGATATAAAATATATTCATTCATATATCATTAACTTTCAAAATAAGAGTCTCTACATGAACTTTCAAAATAAAAGTTTCTACATGAACTTTCAAAATAAAAGTCTCTTTCATGAACTTTCAAAATAAAAGTCTCTTTCATGAACTTTCAAAATAAAAGTCTCTTTCATGAACTTTCAAAATAAAAGTCTCTTTCATGAACTTTCAAAATAAAAGTCTCTTTCATGAACTTTCAAAATAAAAGTCTCTTTCATGAACTTTCAAAATAAAAGTCTCTTTCATGAACTTTCAAAATAAAAGTCTCTTTCATGAACTTTCAAAATAAAAGTCTCTTTCATGAACTTTCAAAATAAGAGTCTCTTTCATTAACTTTCAAAATAAGAGTCTCTACATGAACTTTCAAAATAAAAGTCTCTTTCATGAACTTTCAAAATAAGAGTCTCTACATGAACCGTTTGGTTGATGCAGAGCGGAGTGCACGTGGGACCCTTGGCAGCGAGGGTGCAGCGAGTCGTTTGGTTGATGCAGAGCGGAGTGCACGTGGACCCTTGGCAGCGAGGGTGCAGCGAGCCGTTTGGCTGATGCAGAGCGGAGTGCACGTGGGACCCTTGGCAGCGAGGGTGCAGCGAGCCGTTTGGTTGATGCAGAGCGGAGTGCACGTGGGACCCTTGACGGAAACACTTGTATCTGATTTACAAATTGATATTTTTTTGTAAAAGTACAAATGTTTCTTTAATGGTTAAGAGGCATTCATCAATTAGTTAAGGCTAAGGTTAGGGGACAGTTAAGGGATAATTAATGCTAAGGTTAGGGGATAATTAAGGCTAAGGTTGAGGGACAGTTAAGGGATAATTAAGGCTAAGGTTAAGGGACAGCTAAGGGATAATTAAGGCTAAGGTTAGGGGATAGTTAAGGTTAAGGGACAGTTAAGGGATAATTAAGGCTAAGGTTAAGGGATAATTAAGGCTAAGGTTGAGGGACAGCTAAGGGATAATTAAGGCTAAGTTTAAGGGACAGTTAAGGGATAATTAAGACTAAGGATAGGGGATAATTAAGGCTAAGGTTGAGGGACAGTTAAGGGATAATTAAGGCTAAGGTTAAGGGACAGTTAAGGGATAATTCAGACTAAGGATAGGGGATAATTAAGGCTAAGGTTGAGGGACAGTTAAGGGATAATTAAGGCTAAGGTTAAGGGACAGTTAAGGGATAATTAAGGCTAAAGGATAGTTAAGGCTAAGGTTAGGGGACAGTTAAGGGATAATTAAGGTTAAGGGATAATTAAGGCTAAGGTTAAGGGACAGTTAAGGCTAAGGTTAAGGGATAGTTAAGGCTAAGGGATAGTGTGTCACAGTAGATATCTTTCTTTAATGAAACGCTGAGTCGCTGTTATATATTCCTTTTATTAAAAAATCCAGCGTATAAAAATCAACCAATATACCGTCAGACTGTAGCCCCGCCCCCGAGCTGACGGTCCAATCAGAGCGCAGGGTCTTCTGTGTTGCCGTGGTTACGGCGGGTGTGTCTCTGCAGCAGCTGTTGGTCTGGACTGGAGTACGAACACTGTCGGCATGGAAACGCCTCTCCGCTGTGATGACGACGAGCATGGAGATCCAAACTCTTCTTCTGGATACTGAGAGCCAATCAGAAAGCAGATAAACACATGAGGAGCCAATCAGGGAGCAGACACTCACATGAGGAGCCAATCAGAGAGCAGATAATCACATGAGGAGCCAATCAGAGTGTGTGAGTGTGTTTGTGTGTGTGCTGTGTCTGTGTGTGTGTGTGTGTGTGTGTGTGTGTGTGTGTGTGTGTGTGTGTGTGTGTGTGTGTGTGTGTGTGTGCTGTGGCTGTGTGTGTGTCTGTGTGTATCTGCGGGTGTGTGTGTGTGTGTGTGTGTGCTGTGGGTGTGTGTGTGTATCTGTGGGTGTGTGTATCTGTGTGTGTGTGTATGTGTGTGTGTGTTACCTGCTGTAGTCACAGTGTGTGCAGCTGTATGGTTTCTCCTGGCTGTGAGTCCTGCAGTGTCTGAGCAGAGAGCTGCGGTCGATGGAGGCGTAAGAACACTCAGCACACCTGAAGGGCTTCTCACCTGTGACACACACACACACAAAATCAGTCAGTCATTTGAGGTCAATTCAGGTGTGTGTGTATGTGTGTGTGTGTGTGTGTGTGTGTGTGTGTGTGTGTGTGTGTGTGTGTGTGTGTGTGTGTGTGTGTGTGTGTGTGTGTGTGTGTGTGTGTGTGTGTGTGTGTGTGTGAAGGTAGATATGGTGCAAAATGCGAGAGCTTGTAAAACCTGATGTGAGCACTTGCAGAAAAAGATCTGAGCTTGTGTGCATACATTTACACTTGTATGAAATATCCACGTATCTGTGAACCACATCTGAAGTCACAGAAAGAAAAGAAACAGTTTTGTAGCTTGTATAAAACAAAGGAACTTAGTGATGAAATGTTCACTTGCAGAAAAATATATATTTTTAAAATATATTTTCCATTACAACTGCAACTTGGTTATTACAACCTCTCAAATCAGTCATTACAACTTCACGAGTCTGCTCTGTGGCAGAATACATCCAGGAGTCTGCTCTGTGGCAGAATACATCCAGGAGTCTGTTCTGTGGCAGAACACATCCAGGAGTCTGCTCTGTGGCAGAATACATCCAGGAGTCTGCTCTGTGGCAGAATACATCCAGGAGTCTGCTCTGTGGCAGAACACATCCAGGAGTCTGCTCTGTGGCAGAATACATCCAGGAGTCTGCTCTGTGGCAGAACACATCCAGGAGTCTGCTCTGTGGCAGAATACATCCACCAGTCTGCTCTGTGGCAGAATACATCCAGGAGTCTGCTCTGTGGCAGAATACATCCAGGAGTCTGCTCTGTGGCAGAACACATCCAGGAGTCTGCTCTGTGGCAGAACACATCCAGGAGTCTGCTCTGTGGCAGAATACATCCATGAGTCTGCTCTGTGGCAGAATACATCCAGGAGTCTGCTCTGTGGCAGAACACATCCAGGAGGTCTGCTCTGTGGCAGAATACATCCAGGAGTCTGCTCTGTGGCAGAATACATCCAGGAGTCTGCTCTGTGGCAGAATACATCCAGGAGTCTGCTCTGTGGCAGAATACATCCAGGAGTCTGCTCTGTGGCAGAATACATCCAGGAGTCTGCTCTGTGGCAGAACACATCCAGGAGTCTGCTCTGTGGCAGAATACATCCAGGAGTCTGCTCTGTGGCAGAATACATCCAGGAGTCTGCTCTGTGGCAGAATACATCCAGGAGTCTGCTCTGTGGCAGAACACATCCAGGAGTCTGCTCTGTGGCAGAATACATCCACGAGTCTGCTCTGTGGCAGAACACATCCACGAGTCTGTTCTGTGGCAGAATACATCCAGGAGTCTGCTCTGTGGCAGAACACATCCACGAGTCTGCTCTGTGGCAGAACACATCCAGGAGTCTGCTCTGTGGCAGAATACATCCAGGAGTCTGCTCTGTGGCAGAACACATCCAGGAGTCTGCTCTGTGGCAGAATACATCCACGAGTCTGCTCTGTGGCAGAATACATCCACGAGTCTGCTCTGTGGCAGAATACATCCAGGAGTCTGCTCTGTGGCAGAATACATCCAGGAGTCTGCTCTGTGGCAGAACACATCCAGGAGTCTGCTCTGTGGCAGAATACATCCAGGAGTCTGCTCTGTGGCAGAATACATCCAGGAGTCTGCTCTGTGGCAGAACACATCCAGGAGTCTGCTCTGTGGCAGAACACATCCAGGAGTCTGCTCTGTGGCAGAACACATCCAGGAGTCTGCTCTGTGGCAGAACACATCCAGGAGTCTGCTCTGTGGCAGAATACATCCAGGGAGTCTGCTCTGTGGCAGAATACATCCAGGAGTCTGCTCTGTGGCAGAATACATCCAGGAGTCTGCTCTGTGGCAGAACACATCCAGGAGTCTGCTCTGTGGCAGAACAATCCAGGAGTCTGCTCTGTGGCAGAATACATCCAGGAGTCTGCTCTGTGGGCAGAATACATCCAGGAGTCTGCTCTGTGGCAGAATACATCCAGGAGTCTGCTCTGTGGCAGAATTACATCCAGGAGTCTGCTCTGTGGCAGAATACATCCAGGAGTCTGCTCTGTGGCAGAAACACATCCAGGAGTCTGCTCTGTGGCAGAATACATCCAGGAGTCTGCTCTGTGGCAGAATACATCCAGGAGTCTGCTCTGTGGCAGAATACATCCAGGAGTCTGCTCTGTGGCAGAACACATCCAGGAGTCTGCTCTGTGGCAGAATACATCCACGGAGTCTGCTCTGTGGCAGAACACATCCACGAGTCTGCTTCTGTGGCAGAATACATCCAGGAGTCTGCTCTGTGGCAGAACACATCCACGAGTCTGCTCTGTGGCAGAACACATCCAGGAGTCTGCTCTGTGGCAGAATACATCCAGGAGTCTGCTCTGTGGCAGAACACATCCAGGAGTCTGCTCTGTGGCAGAATACATCCACGAGTCTGCTCTGTGGCAGAATACATCCACGAGTCTGCTCTGTGGCAGAATACATCCAGGAGTCTGCTCTGTGGCAGAATACATCCAGGAGTCTGCTCTGTGGCAGAACACATCCAGGAGTCTGCTCTGTGGCAGAATACATCCAGGAGTCTGCTCTGTGGCAGAATACATCCAGGAGTCTGCTCTGTGGCAGAACACATCCAGGAGTCTGCTCTGTGGCAGAACACATCCAGGAGTCTGCTCTGTGGCAGAACACATCCAGGAGTCTGCTCTGTGGCAGAATACATCCAGGAGTCTGCTCTGTGGCAGAATACATCCAGGAGTCTGCTCTGTGGCAGAATACATCCACGAGTCTGCTCTGTGGCAGAACACATCCAGGAGTCTGCTCTGTGGCAGAACACATCCAGGAGTCTGCTCTGTGGCAGAATACATCCAGGAGTCTGCTCTGTGGCAGAACACATCCAGGAGTCTGCTCTGTGGCAGAATACATCCAGGAGTCTGCTCTGTGGCAGAATACATCCAGGAGTCTGCTCTGTGGCAGAACACATCCAGGAGTCTGCTCTGTGGCAGAATACATCCACGAGTCTGTTCTGTGGCAGAACACATCCAGGAGTCTGCTCTGTGGCAGAACACATCCAGGAGTCTGCTCTGTGGCAGAATACATCCAGGAGTCCTGCTCTGTGGCAGAACTACATCCAGGAGTCTGCTCTGTGGCAGAATACATCCAGGAGTCTGGCTCTGTGGCAGAATACATCCAGGAGTCTGCTCTGTGGCAGAATACATCCAGGAGTCTGCTCTGTGGCAGAACACATCCAGGAGTCTGCTCTGTGGCAGAACTACATCCAGGAGTCTGCTCTGTGGCAGAACACATCCAGGAGTCTGCTCTGTGGCAGAATACAATCCAGGAGTCTGCTCTGTGGCAGAACACATCCAGGAGTCTGCTCTGTGGCAGAACCACATCCACGAGTCTGTTCTGTGGCAGAACACATCCAGGAGTCTGCTCTGTGGCAGAATACTATCCACGGAGTCTGCTCTGTGGCAGAACACATCCAGGAGTCTGCTCTGTGGCAGAACACATCCAGGAGTCTGCTCTGTGGCAGAATACATCCAGGAGTCTGCTCTGTGGCAGAATACATCCAGGAGTCTGCTCTGTGGCAGAATACATCCAGGAGTCTGCTCTGTGGCAGAACACATCCAGGAGTCTGCTCTGTGGCAGAATACATCCAGGAGTCTGCTCTGTGGCAGAATACATCCAGGAGTCTGCTCTGTGGCAGAATACATCCACGAGTCTGCTCTGTGCAGAACACATCCAGGAGTCTGCTCTGTGGCAGTAACTACATCCAGGAGTCTGCTCTGTGGCAGAACACATCCAGGAGTCTGCTCTGTGGCAGAATACATCCAGGAGTCTGCTCTGTGGCAGAATACATCCAGGAGTCTGCTCTGTGGCAGAAACACATCCAGGAGTCTGCTCTGTGGCAGAATACATCCAGGAGTCTGGCTCTGTGGCAGAACACATCCAGGAGTCTGCTCTGTGGCAGAACACATCCAGGAGTCTGCTCTGTGGCAGAACTACATCCAGGAGTCTGCTCTGTGGCAGAATACATCCAGGAGTCTGCTCTGTGGCAGAATACATCCAGGAGTCTGCTCTGTGGCAGAATACATCCAGGAGTCTGCCTCTGTGGCAGAACACATCCAGGAGTCTGCTCTGTGGCAGAACACATCCAGGAGTCTGCTCTGTGGCAGAATACATCCAGGAGTCTGCTCTGTGGCAGAATACATCCAGGAGTCTGCTCTGTGGCAGAATACATCCAGGAGTCTGCTCTGTGGCAGAATACATCCAGGAGTCTGCTCTGTGGCAGAACACATCCAGGAGTCTGCTCTGTGGCAGAATACATCCAGGAGTCTGCTCTGTGGCAGAATACATCCAGGAGTCTGCTCTGTGGCAGAATACATCCAGGAGTCTGCTCTGTGGCAGAATACATCCAGGAGTCTGCTCTGTGGCAGAATACATCCAGGAGTCTGCTCTGTGGCAGAATACACTCCAGGAGTCTGCTCTGTGGCAGAACTACATCCAGGAGTCTGCTCTGTGGCAGAATACATCCAGGAGTCTGCTCTGTGGCAGAATCACATCCACGGAGTCTGCTCTGTGGCAGAACACATCCACGAGTCTGCTCTCTGTGGCAGAATACATCCAGGAGTCTGCTCTGTGGCAGAATACATCCAGGAGTCTGCTCTGTGGCAGAACACATCCAGGAGTCTGCTCTGTGGCAGAACACATCCACGAGTCTGCTCTGTGGCAGAATACATCCAGGAGTCTGCTCTGTGGCAGAATACATCCATGAGTCTGCTCTGTGGCAGAACACATCCAGGAGTCTGCTCTGTGGCAGAACACATCCATGAGTCTGCTCTGTGGCAGAACACATCCATGAGTCTGCTCTGTGGCAGAACACATCCAGGAGTCTGCTCTGTGGCAGAATACATCCAGGAGTCTGCTCTGTGGCAGAATACATCCATGAGTCTGCTCTGTGGCAGAATACATCCAGGAGTCTGCTCTGTGGCAGAACACATCCAGGAGTCTGCTCTGTGGCAGAATACATCCACGAGTCTGCTCTGTGGCAGAATACATCCAGGAGTCTGCTCTGTGGCAGAATACATCCAGGAGTCTGCTCTGTGGCAGAACACATCCAGGAGTCTGCTCTGTAGCAGAATACATCCAGGAGTCTGCTCTGTGGCAGAATACATCCATGAGTCTGCTCTGTGGCAGAATACATCCAGGAGTCTGCTCTGTGGCAGAACACATCCAGGAGTCTGCTCTGTGGCAGAACACATCCAGGAGTCTGCTCTGTGGCAGAATACATCCAGGAGTCTGCTCTGTGGCAGAATACATCCAGGAGTCTGCTCTGTGGCAGAATACATCCATGAGTCTGCTCTGTGGCAGAATACATCCAGGAGTCTGCTCTGTGGCAGAACACATCCAGGAGTCTGCTCTGTGGCAGAATACATCCAGGAGTCTGCTCTGTGGCAGAATACATCCAGGAGTCTGCTCTGTGGCAGAATACATCCAGGAGTCTGCTCTGTGGCAGAATACATCCAGGAGTCTGCTCTGTGGCAGAATACATCCAGGAGTCTGCTCTGTGGCAGAACACATCCACGAGTCTGCTCTGTGACAGAATACATCCAGGAGTCTGAGGCCTTGACTTTTGCTCCACTTCTTGCGATGAATGTGTCGCTAAAGTCATTTTCACCTGTAGATGTGGGAGGAGGGAGGGGGTTGGAGCGAAGGGGCGGAGCTATCAGAACGACGAGGCGCAAGCTCGGGTCAGTCACACACAACACAACCTGCGTCAGGTCGATGATCGTGTTACGACGAAGCCATACGAAGCCAGATTAAATTAAATAACGACTTCTCCAACCTTGTACTTTTCTCCAGAGTGCCGTGGTTCATTGTTTATTAATGTGTTTCAGCGGCATGTACCGACCGCTCCACCGGAGTTTATTCTCCCGTTAACTCTCTGCAGCGGCCGCTCTAAAGTATTCACTGTCCGACTCACACAAGCAGCTGATACATATCCCCAGTTCCCCATCAGTGAATGTGTGTCAGTCTGAAATGACGCTGTTTGGCATCACAACGCTGTTATGAAAGTTTCTCTGGTATAAAATGGGTGATGCTAGCATAGCAACCAAAGCTAAAGTGACTATATCTTGACTAGCTACTTGTTGCTATCCTATTGTGGCATAAACCGTTTTCTACAGACACATTTTACCGGCATATTTTTCATTATGACTCTACTTGTGATAGTCGGACACGACAACCTGTGCAGCCCATGTATTGATTCCATCCGATAGCTGCTATAATACAAAACGTCTGCCTCTCTCCACAATGATCAATAACAGTGAACGGATGGTCAGAGTAAGGTACAAATAAACAGAACCACACGCAGCCTGGTTAGTGTTGCCTGACTTTATAAAGTGTGTTTTTTTTACAAGTGCGTTCTAGTTACTTTGCTCAGCGCTACTGCTTGCTTCAACTTTTATTTGCCGTAGGCTACTCGCCATAAACTGTTAGTTCAGGTTAATCTCGCCCCCCTCCGACGTAAGCGTGACGTATGCGGTTCTTGCCTCTAGACTGACACTTTTTTCGAGCTTGGTAAGAACCGGTTTTCGGGGAAAAGAGCCGTCTCCGCTGCGGCGTGAACAGGAAAAAGGTTCAAGGTTCTTTATTGTCAAACTAACATAGCTACACTCTAAAAACAAATGCCTTGGCTCAACAAAGAAAATCAACGCAACAGTTTGCATCGATGTTTATTGAGTTAAGACAACTTATAATGAAATTGTCTTAAAGCAACAAAGTTATTTGAGTTAGGGGAGAAGGCTTTTCCTCTACAGTCAGAGGTGTTTTTAATTACCACTTACTTCATAATTGGTATTATAAACACAAGTTTTTAAGTTGATTACTCAAAAGATTAAGTTGTTCCAACTTGTTTTACTGTATGATTTAAATGTCATTTTAAGTTGTATGAACTTAATTACCATCATTGTGAACACACGTTTTTAAGTTGACAACCATTTATAAATTAAGTTGCTCCAAATATATTGTTTTCAATAGTTTTTTTTCTTAGCTTTTTCATGTTTTTGCCTTTAAAGAAAGACATTAATTAATTCCACAACAAAAATATTAGGCAATTCACTTTTTATTTTGAACTGCAGTTGTTTATTTCAACACATGATGTTTCAATCAGGAGAGACTTAGTTTGAACATGTATTGACACATGCCATATGATAAGGTGCATGAACACCTGAAATCACAGCTGACTGCAGGAGAGAGGAGAACCATTTTATAGTTTGGCTGCAGCTCGCTGATTGGCTGCTGGAGAATGAGGTGAAATGTAATAGGTTAAAGAGAACGCCTGTGATGAGCTGATTGTAAGCAGCTGCAGAGTGAATGTATATACACCCAGTCTTCCTGAAAGAACTTCCGCTGAGCTTCATTTCAATCTTGAAAAAAAAGATAAATAACACAAATTTAAATTTCCCCACAAATAATAAATAAACACATGAGCCATATTACCATGGGACATGGGGACACAGCTAATACATGCTGCCATCACATCGAAGTTAGAGGCCTTTGCAGATTTAGAACCAGTGCCAAATACGTAACATCTGTAAAGTCTTTGTAAAACTACAGAAACAAGCTCTCAATGGCCACCAGTCTGCAGATCACACACATCCATGTAACAAAGATGTTTACACGGCCGACAGTCATTATTTCAAACAGTATGAACACATTTAACGCAGAATGCTCGTTCATTTGTTTCCCTCCACCACGATGGCTGCATCGTATGGTCAGATCCTGGGTGGACCGGTCACTGCTGAAGGCGATATTCATGTCCTTTTGAAGCACTTATTAAGCATTATTGATTGGGGTGTGGCCAAAAGTGCGATATGCTTCAGAGTGTAACTGACAGAGTGCTTTTGTCCTGTGTCACTGTGTCCCGTGGATTTTATTTTATTTCAAGATTTGTAATGACGTCGCTAAACTCCTTGAAAAGGTCCTCTTCCTTTTCTCCAAGGTACACGACAAGGCAGCGGATGGCTATAGTTCTCTGCGTACTTCAAATGTATTGTGCTATTTTTGAAAAAGGAAAAAAAGAGAAATGACCTAAATGAATATATTCTGAATGGGAGACTGCCAACAACTTGCATTTCAATGACAACTCTAAATAAGGATCCTCAAGAAGCATGTACTTGATCTGCTGCACGAGATTCATTTTGAATAAAAAGCGATATCACAATAGTAACCAAAGTATTTGTACTCTCACAGTAGCCTCTACTTTGTATCCTCTCACAGAACTATTCACAGTTCAAAGGCTGCTAGTGTTGGTCAAACAGCAATCTGCCCATACAGTGCAACAACAAGGCCATCTACTGTTTGAATGACAACAGATGACACTCACCTTAAAATGTCCTTTGTATATTTCTATTTGTCTTAACTGTGGGAACTTGTCCAGGCGTGTTAAGTGGGAGTGGACTTGAAATCCTTAACTCAAGGTATAGAACAATGAAGTTATCAAGCCAATTACATGACTTACTACAACTTGAATTTAGTTTGAAGTCAATTAACGCAAAAATCAGAGTTCAAATTACGCACAATATTAAGTTGATGTACTTACCAACATTATTACGTCAACACAACTTATAAATTAATGTTTGCAACTTAAAATGTTTATCTAAATCAATTAACTCACATTTTTATCTTGCAACCATGCATTTAATTAAGTGGAGGTGAAAGGTCGCCTGAATTCGTTTCTAGACGTACAGAGTAATTATGTCGTTGGTCACAGGCTTCTCCAACAGTGCAACACAATGATACAGATAAGCAGACAATATGAAAGCAATATTAAAGTATATTATATTAAAAGTAATACAAAAAGAAAAATAGTATTAAAAAAAGTGAGAAAGTGGAATAGTGCAATACGAGTCTATATACAGGTTATTGGAATGATATATTAGACAATAGATAGATATTACTAAGTAGCAGATGAATGTTATGAAATTGGTTGAGCAGCTCAGGTGTTCAACAGTCTTATTGCCTGCGGGATGAAGCTGTCTCTGAGTCTGAACAGTCTGTGGCTGGGGTCAGTGTTTCCGCCAGACCAGGGCTGAGAGGGCGTCCACCCCGAGAGCGGGGGGGGGTGCTTGAATTTTGACTTGAGCCGTCCCTTATACATACTGTCTTTCTACGTTAGTGAGCCGGATCATTTGGCTCGGCTCTCTTAAAGCGCCCAAGCGGCTCTTCACGTCACCACAGTTTACCACGGAGCCTCAGTTTCGCCGCTGCAAGGCTCCGGTGCTCGCAGCTCACGCGCGTGCTCCACTAGCACCGCTCATCGCGTCCAAATCGCGCACATTCCGTGTTGTCCTGTAGCAGGCACCTCCGATGTCGGGGAAACGATCTTCAATACTCCGAAAAGAATCTCACCAGACTCCTTTGCCCCTCCAACAGAGGGATGTTCGTGTCCTTTTTCCTTTTCCTCATTTCAAGCGATAAAAACTCTCGATCTTCTCTCGAATTATTAATATTTGTGGACGCCCTCGGCTCGAGTTCAGGGCGTCCCGAGCTGAATAAGGGCGTCAAATGACGGCAAGACGCCCCCCTGGCGGAAACGCTGGCTGGGGTGATGGGGGCAGAGTTCCCGTTAGCCGGTAATTACCGGACTACGACCGGTAAAATATGCTGAAGACCGGCAAATCTAAATCTCTCCGGTCAAAGTGTCCGTTCAAAGTAATTTCCATTTAGCGCAATACCGCTTCAGTTGCGCCACTTATGTGACAGACAAGAAGAGTATGTGACAGACATGAACAGTCAACTCTAATGTCTAAAGAAAGAGATGTCCTGGATGGGTTGATTGTGCGTTGATCTGTTGGTAATGCCTCGGGGTTCCGGTGGGCATGTAAACAAATGCATAATGCTGTGCTATACTTTGTGGCCTCACCCGGTTGCATAGCAACACTTATTGTGTAGGTGTCTTTTAATAAGCAGGTAGTCCTATCATTAGCTAGAACCAGCTGGATCTGATCGATATGGACATAAACGCGAGTCTAATCTGACGGGAGAGAGAGATCAGCTGCTGCTGACGAGTCGACACGCAGCTCTGCATGATCACCTGCAGCGGTGAGCGGAACAAAACACTTAGGGTTAGAAAATCACACGTAGCTATTTACCTCTCAAACTACCGTAACTAGTTATAGATAAGTTTAGTTTCACTGTCGGGTCACTCGTTACTGATCCGAGAGCTGCATGAGACTGACGGGCTGTCAGTATCATGCAGCTCTCGGGTCACTCATTACTGATCCGAGAGCTGCTGAAGGTCAGGATGCTCTGTATGGAGCACCTGAAGGTCAGGATCCTCTCTATAGAGCACCTGTAGAAGGTCAGGATCCTCTCTATAGAGCACCTGTAGAAGGTCAGGATCCTCTCTATGGAGCACCTGAAGGTCAGGATCCTCTCTATGGAGCACCTGTAGAAGGTCAGGATCCTCTCTATGGAGCACCTGTAGAAGGTCAGGATGCTCTCTATGGAGCACCTGTAGAAGGTCAGGATCCTCTCTATAGAGCACCTGTAGAAGGTCAGGATCCTCTCTATGGAGCACCTGAAGGTCAGGATGCTCTCTATGGAGCACCTGTAGAAGGTCAGGATGCTCTCTATGGAGCACCTGTAGAAGGTCAGGATGCTCTCTATGGAGCACCTGAAGAAGGTCAGGATCCTCTCTATGGAGCACCTGTAGAAGGTCAGGATGCTCTCTATGGAGCACCTGAAGGTCAGGATGCTCTCTATGGAGCACCTGAAGGTCAGGATCCTCTCTATGGAGCACCTGTAGAAGGTCAGGATCCTCTCTATGGAGCACCTGTAGAAGGTCAGGATGCTCTCTATGGAGCACCTGAAGGTCAGGATGCTCTCTATGGAGCACCTGAAGAAGGTCAGGATGCTCTCTATGGAGCACCTGTAGAAGGTCAGGATCCTCTCTATGGAGCACCTGTAGAAGGTCAGGATACTCTCTATGGAGCACCTGAAGGTCAGGATGCTCTCTATGGAGCACCTGAAGGTCAGGATCCTCTCTATGGAGCACCTGAAGGTCAGGATCCTCTCTATGGAGCACCTGAAGGTCAGGACCCTCTCTATGGAGCACCTGTAGAAGGTCAGGATCCTCTCTATGGAGCACCTGTAGAAGGTCAGGACCCTCTCTATGGAGCACCTGAAGGTCAGGGTCCTCTCTAAGGAGCACCTGTAGAAGGTCAGGACCCTCTCTATGGAGCACCTGAAGGTCAGGGTCCTCTCTATGGAGCACCTGTAGAAGGTCAGGATCCTCTCTATGGAGCACCTGTAGAAGGTCAGGATGCTCTCTATGGAGCACCTGTAGAAGGTCAGGGTCCTCTCTATGGAGCACCTGTAGAAGGTCAGGATCCTCTCTATGGAGCACCTGTAGAAGGTCAGGATCCTCTCTATGGAGCACCTGTAGAAGGTCAGGATCCTCTCTATGGAGCACCTGTAGAAGGTCAGGATCCTCTCTATGGAGCACCTGTAGAAGGTCAGGATGCTCTCTATGGAGCACCTGAAGGTCAGGATCCTCTCTATGGAGCACCTGTAGAAGGTCAGGATCCTCTCTATGGAGCACCTGTAGAAGGTCAGGACCCTCTCTATGGAGCACCTGAAGGTCAGGGTCCTCTCTAAGGAGCACCTGCAGAAGGTCAGGACCCTCTCTATGGAGCACCTGAAGGTCAGGACCCTCTCTATGGAGCACCTGAAGGTCAGGATGCTCTCTATGGAGCACCTGTAGAAGGTCAGGATGCTCTCTATGGAGCACCTGTAGAAGGTCAGGACCCTCTCTATGGAGCACCTGAAGGTCAGGGTCCTCTCTAAGGAGCACCTGTAGAAGGTCAGGACCCTCTCTATGGAGCACCTGAAGGTCAGGGTCCTCTCTAAGGAGCACCTGTAGAAGGTCAGGACCCTCTCTATGGAGCACCTGAAGGTCAGGATCCTCTCTATGGAGCACCTGCAGAATTCAATTCAATTCAAAACCTTTATTTATCCAGGTAAAATCCCATTGAGATCAATGATCTCTTTTTCCAGGGAGACCTGCAGCAGTAGGTTCCACAAGAAGACATAAAAACATAAACAACAGAACAACAAAAGGACATCATACAGCAAAATGTACAGGGATTACAATTTACATATTTAACCACATGTACAGGTACCAACAGCATCTGATTGGTTAGCATCCAGCCGAGCTTTAAAAACATGTAGTGGTACTAGCTTGGTAATTTTCCATTCTTTTTGCAGACTGTTCCAAGTTAGTGGAGCTGCACATCTAAAAGCTTTCTTCCCTAAGACAGTCCTAGCACTTGGCACATTTAATAAAACCACAGCATGCGATCTCAGGCAATAAGTACTTTCAATTCGCAGAGAGATCAGGGAGCAGATATAAGATGGTAGTTTATCCAACATGGCTTTGTAAATGAAAAAGTACCAGTGACTGAGCCTCCGTACAGGAAGTGATGGCATAACCGCCTTGGTATACAGGGTACAGTGATGAGTCAGTGCTTTACAGTTAGTAACAAATCTCAGTGCGCTGTGATACGCAGCATCTAACTTGCTCAGGTAATTGGCAGGTGCATTCATAGAGACCAGATCACCATAGTCCAGCACAGGTACAAAGGTCACAGAGCCTTTTCCTGGCCTCAAGCGAGAAACAGGACTTGTTCCTGTAGAAGAAACCTAGCCTAATCCTTAGCTTTTTAAGCAGGTTATTGACATGAAGTTTAAAAGTGAGACAATCATCAAGCCAGATACCCAGGTATTTGTAACAGGTAACCACTTCAAGTTTTATTCCTTGCATAGTTACAATATCTAAAACAGTCTCCGGTGTATTTTTAGCTTTAGCTTTAGAAAAGAGCATTACCTTGGTTTTCTAAACATTTAAAAGAAGCTTTAGTTCAGAGAGCTGAGTCTGAATAATGTTAAAATCAGCCTGTAATTTAACAACAGCCTCGTTAATCGAGGGACCTGCACAGGACATAACGGTATCGTCCGCATAAAAATGTAAGGTTGCTCCTTCGACATTTTCACCTAAACTATTAATATAGATAGAGAATAATAGCGGACCTAAAACAGAACCTTGAGGAACACCGTTAGTGATGTTTAACCACTCAGAAGACAGCCCATCAAAGTGAACACATTGGGACCTTTCAGAGAGGTAGTTCACAAACCACCCACTGCATGGCTGGACATGCCAATACTGAGTAGCCTCTGCTTTAAGATGCGATGATCGACGATATCAAACGCTTTGGACAGGTCAATAAATAGAGCTGCACAACTCTGCTTATTATCTAAGATACTCGCCACATCATTCACCACTTTCATTGTGGCAGTGATGGTGCTGTGTTGCTTTCTGAAGCCTGACTGATGTTTAGACAGGATGTCATTTGTACATAAAAACTCCTTTACCTGTTCACTCACTAGGCGTTCAAGAACCTTAGCCAGAACTGACAACTTAGAGATTGGCCTATAGTTATTTAATAAGGTGGCCTCCCCTCCTTTTAGCAAAGGCAGGACATACGCTGACTTCCACAATTTTGGAATTGTGTTAGTGCTGAGGGAGAGGTTAAAAAGAGAAGTGAGAGGTGGAGCAATAACATCTGCAGCTATCTTTAAAAAGAAAGGTTCTACGTTGTCCGGGCCAGCCGGTTTCTTAGGATCTAGCTTGGTTAAGACTTCACGAACAACATCAACAGTAAAAGGGGTAAAACTGAAAGGGTTTTCCAGACCACATTGTTCAGAGTCACATACTGTAGTGTTCACAGAAGCAGAGTTAGTGACAGAATCAAACAGAGAACCACAGGACACAAAATGCTCATTAAAACAATTTAGCATAGTAGCCCTGTCTGATATAGAGCCAGATGCTGTGGTAATGCACGGAGGTAGCTCATTACGGATATCGCCGGTGGATATCGATTTTATGGCTTTCCAGAATTTTCCAGGATTATTCAGATTCTTTGTGGAAACTGACAGATAGTACTTAGATTTAGCACTTTTGACATGTGAAGTGAAGCTATTCCTTAGCTGCCTAAAACGCAGCCATTCTACCTCTGAGCCTGATCTCCTAGCCTTTGCCCAGGCCTTGTTTCTCTCATGAAGGAGACTGGACAGCTCAGCAGAAAACCAAGGATTGTCTCGTCCCTTCACTCTGAATGTACGCAGGGGTGCATGTCTATCAATGATCTCCATAAAACCAAGATAAAAATAAGACCATGCAGTTTCTACATCAGCACACAGATCAATTTTTCCCCAATCAAACCCAAACAGATCATGAACAAAACCCTGCTCCACAAAATGATTTGTGTCTCTCTTGATGATAATACGAGGTTTAACCTTTTGGACCTTAGTGTCCCTAATTGTGGCTACAGCACAGTGATCACTCAGATCATTCACAAATACTCCCACAGATGAGTATTTATGGGGAGCATTAGTTAGAGTGAGATCAATTAGGGAGGATTTATTAGGAGACTTAATGTTAGGGCGAGTAGGACTGTCCACAATCTGAGTAACATTCAAAGAGATACAAAGGTTTTTAAAATCCTCTGACACTGCAGTTAACCAGTCCCAGTTAAAATCTCCAAGCAGCACTATTTCCTTGAAGTCCAGTTGTGATAAAAGATTTGATAGTGAAGACAAGGAGTCTTTGACAGCTGAGGGGGGTCTGTAACAACTCACCACCATGATCTGTTGCCCCTCTGCCACTTCTATATTTATGGATACAAATTCTAATTGCTTACTGATCGATTTGGAAACTAATGTGGATACACTGAACTTATTCTTCACATAAATGGCAACGCCACCACCTTTATTAGGCCGGTCGGTACGATACACATTAAAACCATTTAAGGCAATGTCAGAGGCCAAAATAGATTTGTTTAGCCAGGTTTCTGATAAAACAATGACGTCAGCGTCAGTCGAGCCCAGATACGGACACAATCTAGTTTACCTAACAGACTGCGCGCATTCAAGTGGATGAAACCCAACCCAGACCTAGCTTTAAAATCAGCAGGAGTAGCGATCTGAATACTACTACTGGGCGGACCAGGGTTAGGTTGTACATTTCCTGACAGTAATAACAACAACAAAAACAGGCATCTTTTCCTCTTAAACGACACACATACATTGTCATCTACTTTAGAAACACCGGAAAAGTCTGCGAGAGTGTGATTAGAGCTTAAGAAGCAGTCCTGAAGAACCATCATCGCAGGAAAACAAAAAAGACAAACATATTTTGTCGAGCAGATTGACTGTGACAAGGCAACCGGTAATTGTTTGAGCAACACATCCAAACCTTTGCAGGGGATGCCCACTGCGGGTGGCAGAACAGATCTGAGTCCAGTAGACTCCTCAGAATGACTAGAGATCTTCTCATAGTCAAAAATAGTTAACAGGCACAGCAGAATCCCGATATGGGCCATTTTCCCAGACCAGCACACAGAATCCACGATGTTCCTGGAGCAAAATCAGCACAGCAGCAAAGGACAGGCGAAAACAGCAGCGTGGAAGCGCTCCGGTCCCTCCGTGGTATCCCCGGGGTGAAAGCAGGCCTCTGCAACAGCAGGACCAGGACAGGTGGAAAGCAGGCCTCTGCGACAGCAGAACCAGGACAGGTGGAAAGCAGGCCTCTGCAACAGCAGAACCAGGACAGGTGGAAAGCAGGCCTCTGCAACAGCAGAACCAGGACAGGTGGAAAGCAGGCCTCTGCGACAGCAGAACCAGGACAGGTGGAAAGCAGGCCTCTGCAACAGCAGAACCAGGACAGGTGGAAAGCAGGCCTCTGCGACAGCAGAACCAGGACAGGTGGAAAGCAGGCCTCTGCGACAGCAGAACCAGGACAGGTGGGAGCAGGCCTCTGCAACAGCAGAACCAGGACAGGTGGAAAGCAGGCCACAGCCGTGGTAAAATCCACCTCCGCACAGCAGCACACGCCCGGTGGAAGCAGGCGAAGCCCGAAGCGTGGATCCACTCCGTCTCTCCGCGACGACTCCGGGGTAAAAACCTCTCCAGTGCAGCCGTACTCTACAGGTGGGAGCAGGCCTCCGTAGATCGCAGATCGCAGGCGGCAACAGGTGGAACCGCTCCGTCTCTTCGCGACGAGCAGGCCTCCGTAGATCGAAGATCGCATGCAGCAACAGGTGGAGCTGCTCCGTGATACAGTAAGGTCAGGATCCTCTCTATGGAGCACCTGTAGAAGGTCAGGATGCTCTCTATGGAGCACCTGTAGAAGGTCAGGGTCCTCTCTATGGAGCACCTGTAGAAGGTCAGGATCCTCTCTATGGAGCACCTGTAGAAGGTCAGGATCCTCTCTATGGAGCACCTGTAGAAGGTCAGGATGCTCTCTATGGTGCACCTGTAGAAGGTCAGGATCCTCTCTATGGAGCACCTGTAGAAGGTCAGGATGCTCTCTATGGAGCACCTGTAGAAGGTCAGGATCCTCTCTATGGTGCACCTGTAGAAGGTCAGGATGCTCTCTAGGGTGCATCTGTAGAAGGTCAGGATCCTCTCTATGGAGCACCTGTAGAAGGTCAGGATGCTCTCTATGGAGCACCTGTAGAAGGTCAGGATGCTCTCTAGGGTGCACCTGTAGAAGGTCAGGATGCTCTCTATGGAGCACCTGTAGAAGGTCAGGATCCTCTCTATGGTGCACATGTAGAAGGTCAGGATGCTCTCTATTGAGCACCTGTAGAAGGTCAGGATCCTCTCTATGGAGCACCTGTAGAAGGTCAGGATCCTCTCTATGGAGCACCTGTAGAAGGTCAGGACCCTCTTTAGGGTGCACCTGCAGAAGGTCAGGATCCTCTCTATGGAGCACCTGTAGAAGGTCAGGACCCTCTCTATGGTGCACCTGTAGAAGTTGCAGAGTATCCTGGAGTACATGTTGAACCTCCTCAGCCTGCGGAGGAAGAAGAGCCGCAGTCGAGCCTTCTTGGTGATGGTGGTGGTGTGAAGAGTCCATGTCAGGTCCTCAGTGATGAGTCCATGTCAGGTCCTCAGTGATGAGTCCATGTCAGGTCCTCAGTGATGAGTCCACGTCAGGTCCTCAGTGATGAGTCCATGTCAGGTCCTCAGTGATGAGTCCACGTCAGGTCCTCAGTGATGAGTCAGGTCCTCAGTGATGAGTCCATGTCAGGTCCTCAGTGATGAGTCCATGTCAGGTCCTCAGTGATGAGTCCATGTCAGGTCCTCAGTGATGAGTCCATGTCAGGTCCTCAGTGATGAGTCAGGTCCTCAGTGATGAGTCCATGTCAGGTCCTCAGTGATGAGTCCACGTCAGGTCCTCAGTGATGAGTCCATGTCAGGTCCTCAGTGATGAGTCAGGTCCTCAGTGATGAGTCCATGCCAGGTCCTCAGTGATGAGTCCATGTCAGGTCCTCAGTGATGAGTCCATGTCAGGTCCTCAGTGATGAGTCCATGTCAGGTCCTCAGTGATGAGTCAGGTCCTCAGTGATGAGTCCATGTCAGGTCCTCAGTGATGAGTCCACGTCAGGTCCTCAGTGATGAGTCCACGTCAGGTCCTCAGTGATGAGTCAGGTCCTCAGTGATGAGTCCATGTCAGGTCCTCAGTGATGAGTCCACGTCAGGTCCTCAGTGATGAGTCAGGTCCTCAGTGATGAGTCCACGTCAGGTCCTCAGTGATGAGTCAGGTCCTCAGTGATGAGTCCACGTCAGGTCCTCAGTGATGAGTCAGGTCCTCAGTGATGAGTCCACGTCAGGTCCTCAGTGATGAGTCAGGTCCTCAGTGATGAGTCCATGTCAGGTCCTCAGTGATGAGTCCACGTCAGGTCCTCAGTGATGAGTCCACGTCAGGTCCTCAGTGATGAGTCCACGTCAGGTCCTCAGTGATGAGACCACGTCAGGTCCTCAGTGATGAGTCCACGTCAGGTCCTCAGTGATGAGTCCACGTGAGGTCCTCAGTGATGAGTCCACGTCAGGTCCTCAGTGATGAGTCCACGTCAGGTCCTCATTGATGAGTCCACGTCAGGTCCTCAGTGAAGAGTCCACGTCAGGTCCTCAGTGATGAGTCCACGTCAGGTCCTCAGTGATGAGTCCACGTCAGGTCCTCAGTGATGAGTCCACGTCAGGTCCTCAGTGAGGAGTCCACGTCAGGTCCTCAGTGATGAGTCCACGTCAGGTCCTCAGTGATGAGTCCACGTCAGGTCCTCAGTGATGAGTCCACGTCAGGTCCTCAGTGAGGAGTCCACGTCAGGTCCTCAGTGATGAGTCCACGTCAGGTCCTCAGTGATGAGTCCACGTCAGGTCCTCAGTGATGAGACCATGTCAGGTCCTCAGTGATGTGGGCACAGAGGAAACCTGAAGCTGCTGATTCTCTCCACCGTAGTCCCATTGATGGCGATGGGGGCGTGTCCCTCGCTGATTCCTGTAATCCACAATCAGCTCCTTTGTTTTGCTGACGTTGAGATGGAGGTTGTTCTCCTGGCACCAAGATGTCAGATTTTCGAACTCCTCTCTGTACTCCGTCTCGTCGCCGTCGGTGATCTGGCCGATGACGGTTGTGTCGTCAGCAAACTTCACGATGGTGTTGGAGCTGTGTGTGGCCACGCAGTCGTGAGTGAACAGGGAGTAGAGGAGAGGGCTGAGCACGCAGCCTTGAGGGGCTCCGGTGTTGAGGATCAGGGTGGAGGATGTGATGTTTCCCACCCGCACTGCCTGGGGTCTGCCCGTTAGGAAGTTCAGGATCCAGTCACAGAGGGCGATGTTGAGCCCGAGGTCTCTGAGCTTGATGACCAGCTTGGAGGGCACAATGGTATTGAAGGCTGAACTGTAGTCGATGTCAAAACAGCATTGTCACATATGTGTTCCTCTGGTCCAGGTGTGAGAGGGCAGTGTGGATGGTGAGGGCTATGGCGTCGTCTGTAGACCTGATTGCTCTGTAGGCAAACTGCAGGGGGTCCAGAGAGTCAGGGAGGGAGGAGGTGATGAAGGTTTTGACTAACCGCTCAAAGCACTAACCGCTCAAAGCACCGCTCAAAGCACTTGAGGACAGGAACGATGGTGGAGTGTTTGAAGCAAGTGGGGACTACACACTGCTGAAAAACCGGTGCTTATCAGGCACAAGCTCCGAACCGGCCCTGGAACCGCGTTGGTGTGAAAGGGGCAACATGCGGGGCCCCGCAGTCATCCGGTTCGACCTGACATGGCTGTGTGACTGACGCGAGCTTGTGCCTCCTCGTTCTGATAGCTCCGCCCCTTCGCTCCAACCCCCCTCCCTCCCCCCACATCTACAGGTGAAAATTACTTTAGCGACACATTCATCGCAAGAAGTGTAGCAAAAGTCAAGGCCTCAGACTCGTGGATGTGTTCTGCCACAGAGCAGACTCCTGGATGTATTCTGCCACAGAGCAGACTCCTGGATGTATTCTGCCACAGAGCAGACTCCTGGATGTATTCTGCCACAGAGCAGACTCCTGGATGTGTTCTGCCACAGAGCAGACTCCTGGATGTGTTCTGCCACAGAGCAGACTCCTGGATGTATTCTGCCACAGAGCAGACTCCTGGATGTATTCTGCCACAGAGCAGACTGGT
>JAPTMU010000276.1:273298-278298 GCA_028583405.1 Pogonophryne albipinna
CAGGTAACACACACACAGCTAACACACACAGGCAACACACAGGTAACACACACACAGGTAACACACACACGGGTAACACACAGGTAAGACACACACAGGTAACACACACACAGCTAATACACACACAGGTAACACACACACACACACACACACACACACACACACAGGTAACACACACACAGGTAACACACACACACACAGGTAACACACAGGTAACACACAGGTAACGCACACACAGGTAACACACACAGGTAACACACACCGGTAACACACAGGTAACACACACACACACAGGTAACACACACAGGTAACACACACACAGGTAACACACAGGTAACACACAGGTAACACACAGGTAGCACACAGGTAACACACACAGGTAACACACACACAGGTAACACACACACAGGTAACACACACACAGGTAGCTCACACAGGTAACACACAGGTAGCTCACACAGGTAACACACACACAGGTAACACACACACAGGTAACACACACACACACACACACACAGGTAACACACACACAGGTAACACACACAGGTAACACACACACAGGTAACACACACACAGGTAGCTCACACAGGTAACACACACACAGGTAACACACACACACACACACACACACACACACACACAGGTAACACACACAGGTAACACACACACATGTAGCTCACACAGGTAACACACACACAAACACACAGGTAGCTCACACAGGTAACACACACACACACACACACACACACACACACACACAGGTAACACACACAGGTAACACACACACATATAGCTCACACAGGTAACACACACACACACACACACACACACACACACACACACACACACACACACACACACACACACACACACACACACACACACACACACACACACACACACACACACACACACACACACACACACACACACACACACACACACACACACACACACACACACACACACACACACAGGTAGCTCACACAGGTAGCTCACACAGGTAACACACACAGGTAACACACACACAAACACACAGGTAGCTCACACAGGTAACACACACACAGGTAACACACACACACAGGCAACACACACACAAACACACAGGTAACACACACACAGGTAGTTCACACAGGTAACACACAGCAGCAACATGTGATGGATTGTGGGTAATGTAGTCACCTGTGGCAGAGAGAGCAGCAGAAGCTCGTCTCCTTTTCCTCGTTCTTCGACCTCCTCTTCCTCTCTGATTGGCTATGCACCCTCTCTCTGGAGCAGACACACACACTGCTGAGGACACACACACTGCAGAGGACACACACTGCTGAGGACACACACTGCTGAGGACACAAACACTTCTGAGGACACACACACTGCTGAGGACACACACACTGCTGAGGACACACACACTGCTGAGGACACACACTGCTGAGGACACAAACACTTCTGAGGACACACACTGCTGAGGACACACACACTGCTGAGGACACACACACTGCTGAGGACACACACACTGCTGAGGACTCACACACTGCTGAGGACACACACTGCAGAGGACACACACACTGCTGGGGACACACACACTGCTGAGGACACACACACACTGCTGAGGATACACACACTGCTGAGGACAGACACTGCTGAGGACACACACTGCTGAGGACACACACACTGCTGAGGACACACACACTGCAGAGGACACACACTGCTGAGGACACAAACACTTCTGAGGACACACACACTGCTGAGGACACACACACTGCTGAGGACACACACACTGCTGAGGACACACACACTGCTGAGGACTCACACACTGCTGAGGACACACACTGCAGAGGACACACACACTGCTGGGGACACACACACTGCTGAGGACACACACACACTGCTGAGGATACACACACTGCTGAGGACAGACACTGCTGAGGACACACACTGCTGAGGACACACACACTGCTGAGGACACACACACACACTCCGGTGACATGCTGAGAGAAAAGATGAAGATCTTTTTCTCTTGAACCTCTTCAAAGCTTGGACAGTGTCAGTGGTTTACCTGTCGTTAGGTCCCGCCTCCTTTCCTTCTGATCGTCCAATCAGCTGGCTCCATCCGTCTGCAGGAAACACACCTGGTTAATAATCCATCACCCACTCTTTATGAAGAGAGAGATGGAAATACTTCAATTGTATTATCACTCAAAAAGAATGGTGGTTTTTACCTGAGAAACAGCTGTTAGGCTATCTCACTACCTGTGACCCCCCAGGAGCTACCTGTGACCCCCCAGGAGCTATCTCACTACCTGTGACCCCCCAGGAGCTACCTGTGACCCCCCAGGAGCTATCTGTGACCCCCCAGGAGCTATCTGTGACCCCCCAGGAGCTATCTCACTACCTAGTTTTGCTGATAGGCTTAGTTTGTCGGGGGACATCTTACTTCTTCCTTCTCTCTGTCTATACCTGTGTACTCTCATGTTCCGATTAACCCAGCTTCCCCAAATTTCTTTCTTTTTGGTGTCTATATACGCTGGGAGCCGGAGTCATGGATGATTCTGCGGTCCTGTGTCCTGCATCGCGAGCCCTGGATCTTGAGTCGTGGCTGTGGTCATGGATCATAGGTCCTGGATGGATATCCTCGTGGATTCATCTTCCTATTATACACACATGCATTTCCAAACATTTGGACTACCTATGTTGCAAATGTATTATCATTTCAATTTACACACGGCATCTATTGCACGTCTGTCCGTCCTGGGAGAGGGATCCCTCCTCTGTTGCTCTCCCTGAGGTTTCTCCCATTTTTCCCTTTAAAACTGTGGGTTTTCTTCGGAAGTTTTTCCTTGTACGATGTGAGGGTCTAAGGACAGAGGGTGTCGTATTGTCATACTGATATTTTGTACAAACTGTGAAGTCCACTGAGACAAATGTAACATTTGTGATATTGGGCTATATAAATAAACATTGATTGATTGATTGATTGACTGTGCCTGTGTCTCGCTCACCTGGCTGTGTCTCTCACCTGGCTGTGTCTCTCACCTGGCTGTGTCTCTCACCTGGCTGTGTCTCGTCTCACCTGGCTGTGTCTCTCTCACCTGGCTGTGTCTCTCTCATCTGGCTGTGTCTCTCTCACCTGGCTGTGTCTCTCTCACCTGGCTGTGTCTCTCTCACCTGGCTGTGTCTCTCTCACCTGGCTGTGTCTCTCTCACCTGGCTGTGTCTCTCACCTGGCTGTGTCTCGTCTCACCTGGATGTGTCTCTCTCACCTGGCTGTGTCTCTCTCACCTGGCTTTGTCTCTCTCACCTGGCTGTGTCTCTCTCACCTGGCTGTGTCTCTCTCACCTGGCTGTGTCTCACCTGGCTGGCTGTGTCTCGTCTCACCTGGCTGTGTCTCTCTCACCTGGCTGTGTCTCTCTCACCTGGCTGTGTCTCTCTCATCTGGCTGTGTCTCTCTCACCTGGCTGTGTCTCTCTCACCTGGCTTTGTCTCTCTCACCTGGCTGTGTCTCTCACCTGGCTGTGTCTCGTCTCACCTGGCTGTGTCTCTCTCACCTGGCTGTGTCTCTCTCACCTGGCTGTGTCTCACCTGGCTGGCTGTGTCTCGTCTCACCTGGCTGTGTCTCTCTCACCTGGCTGTGTCTCTCTCACCTGGCTGTGTCTCTCTCACCTGGCTGTGTCTCGTCTCACCTGGCTGTGTCTCTCTCACCTGGCTGTGTCTCGTCTCACCTGGCTGTGTCTCACCTGGCTGGCTGTGTCTCGTCTCACCTGGCTGTGTCTCTCACCTGGCTGTGTCTCTCACCTGGCTGTGTCTCACCTGGCTGTGTCTCACCTGGCTGGCTGTGTCTCGTCCCACCTGGCTGTGTCTCTCACCTGGCTGTGTCTCTCTCACCTGGCTGTGTCTCTCTCACCTGGCTGTGTCTCTCTCACCTGGCTGTGTCTCGTCTCACCTGGTTGTGTCTCTCTCACCTGGCTGTGTCTCGTCTCACCTGGCTGTGTCTCACCTGGCTGGCTGTGTCTCGTCTCACCTGGCTGTGTCTCGTCTCACCTGGCTGTGTCAAACCTGGCTGGCTGTGTCTCGTCTCACCTGGCTGTGTCTCTCACCTGGCTGTGTCTCTCTCACCTGGCTGTGTCTCGTCTCACCTGGTTGTGTCTCTCTCACCTGGCTGTGTCTCGTCTCACCTGGCTGTGTCTCACCTGGCTGGCTGTGTCTCGTCTCACCTGGCTGTGTCTCGTCTCACCTGGCTGTGTCTCACCTGGCTGGCTGTGTCTCGTCTCACCTGGCTGTGTCTCTCACCTGGCTGTGTCTCTCACCTGGCTGTGTCTCTCTCACCTGGCTGTGTCTCGTCTCACCTGGCTGTGTCTCACCTGGCTGGCTGTGTCTCGTCTCACCTGGCTGTGTCTCTCACCTGGCAGTGTCTCTCTCACCTGGCCGTGTCTCACCTGGCTGGCTGTGTCTCGTCTCACCTGGCTGTGTCTCTCTCACCTGGCTGTGTCTCTCACCTGGCTGTGTCTCTCACCTGGCTGTGTCTCTCACCTGGCTGTGTCTCGTCTCACCTGGCTGTGTCTCTCTCACCTGGCTGTGTCTCTCTCACCTGGCTGTGTCTCGTCTCACCTGGCTGTGTCTCTCTCACCTGGCTGTGTCTCTCTCACCTGGCTGTGTCTCTCTCATCTGGCTGTGTCTCTCTCACCTGGCTGTGTCTCTCTCACCTGGCTGTGTCTCTCTCACCTGGCTGTGTCTCTCTCACCTGGCTGTGTCTCTCACCTGGCTGTGTCTCGTCTCACCTGGCTGTGTCTCTCTCACCTGGCTGTGTCTCTCTCACCTGGCTTTGTCTCTCTCATCTGGCTGTGTCTCTCACCTGGCTGTGTCTCGTCTCACCTGGCTGTGTCTCTCTCACCTGGCTGTGTCTCTCTCACCTGGCTGTGTCTCACCTGGCTGGCTGTGTCTCGTCTCACCTGGCTGTGTCTCTCTCACCTGGCTGTGTCTCTCTCACCTGGCTGTGTCTCTCAC
>JAPTMU010000277.1:0-48095 GCA_028583405.1 Pogonophryne albipinna
CTGCATGTAAACGGTGTGCAGAGTCACAAACCCTCAAAGTACACCCTGTAGCGAGTAAAACTCTAACACAGAGAAGACCTGTCTGTGCTGCCCCAGAACGCCTCGTTGGACATTTCTCTTTTCCATTGTTTGCTTCCTGGGTTCTGTGACGTGTGAACACCCAGATCAACAGCAAATGACCGGATTGGCCCAAATGGACCAATCCGTGGAGCTCCTCACACACCAGGACCCCTTGGCTAACTAACAGGGAGTCCCATTGACTTGCATAGAGCTCCCTGAACGCTGGTAATAGACGAGTTGGGATGGCGGAGAAATGCTCTCCGCAGACCCATTCTCACAGCGTTATCAACCTTGTTCTTACTCAATATCAAGCCACACTTATTGTTTTTACTTCGGCTGTGAGTGTTTGTGTGCTCAGGATGAGTTTCGCTTGTTCTCGCTGTATCGCCGACCCGGAAACCTGTCCGCTCCTCGCAGCAACGAGCCTCGCAACGTCCCGACCAATCAGAGCACACTGGGCTCACAGGGAGGGGGGGGCAGGAGCTCCAACAAGCCGTGTAGGACAGAGAGTGAATACACATACTGACAGAGATGCTGTTTGAGAAACCAATGTGAGTTTGGAACATTGAACAATGTAAATCTATTCTAGCAGACCTCAACAATGGAACTATGATCAGTAGAAATGGCCACGACATGGGACCTTTAAGCCTCTTTGCTAAAAGACCCTTCTTTAAGAAACATGTAGGGACGCCTCTCTGTGTGACGCCTGCAAGCCACTTCCAATAGAGAAAGTGCTGCAGCATGTCTCCCACACACACACACACACACACACACACACACACACACACACACACACACACACACACACACACACACACACACACACACACACACACACACACACACACACACACACACACACACACACACACACACACACACACACACACACACACACACACACACACACACACACAGGACGCTTTGCCCATGAAATAGACTTACTTGAAGTATTCGCTCTGGATTTGAATACAAATGACTTTCCCTTTTTTCTTTTTCCTCACACACTCCATTTTCTCTTCTCCTTGAGATGATTTCTGGAGCTTTTGAGCGCAGAATTGTAAAATAATGAGTAAAGGGGGGAGGGGGTGCACGATAAGACTTCTATATCCTCTCTATTCTCTACCTGCCAAAACCCCTTCATGCTACATATCACATCGCCTCCATGCAGTGCATTGTGGGAATGTAATAATGTGAGTGTGTGTTCTGCAGTGTGTGTGCAGGCTGATAGCAGTGACTCTGATGCACAGTGACACACTGATGGGTCTGCAGTACACAGAGGGGATGGGGGAGGAAAGGGGGAGAGAAGCTTAAAGATGGGAGTTTTTTGGGTAATTCTCACGTCAGTGTTTCCACCTCGAATTAGTGACGTCAATGGAAAGTGGATTCTACATCATGTGTATTACAATAATAAAGAGTCTTATCCCTCCGTTAGCGTTTATCCTTAAGTGTCGTGAGGAGGCGTGAGCCAATCACAGCTGACATTGAGCGAGAGGAAGGGTACTGTTCACACCTAAAGGGCGATTTAGAGTCTGCAATTACCCTAAGCCGCATATTTCACTTTAATAAACCTTAAAAAGTGAGATAATGGTTAACAGAGGGTGAAAAAGGTAAAAAAAAATGTGCCCATAGAGGGTTAGGGTGAGCTGTACCTTCATTATATTTCATTAAGCGGAAACTGCAATCAATCAAGAGGAAACCAATTCAGAACAACAAGAATTAAGAACAATTTAGGGCGATTTAAAGACGCCAATAACCCTAAGATTCATAAAAGTTAGTTCACCTTAAGAAGTGAGATAATGGTTAAACAGAGAGTTGTTTTAAACGTTGGAAAATGGGGAGCTAATCACAGCTGACATTGAGCTAGAGGAAGGGAACACATTCACACCTAAAGGGCAATTTAGATCAATTTAGAGCAATTTAAAGTTTCCAATAACCCCTAAAATGTATGCAATTCATATTAAGGGAGATTACGGTTAACCAGAGAGCCTTCAGAATGAACATGTGACCGTTTAACCCTTAAACTTTAAGGGTTATGGTTTTTAAATTATTTGTTTACTATGAGTATAATAGTATAGAAGAGGGCAACTTAAATGTCAAAAAACCTTAAACATTGAGATAGAGAATGTTTTAATGTCAGCTTCTCGGCTCTTGGGGTTATGATGACTTTTTTGCATTTCTACTAAAACATGTGAATATCCAACTGTAGTCGTTATAAGATATTTTTGTGCCGTACAAAAGCTAAATCTAAAAAAGTTGGAGAGAAACGTTGGGGAGAGTTTGACTTCAACGATGTACGAGTTGAGTTTTCCCACAAGGCGAGGAAACAAGACGAGAAGAAGGAGGAAGTGTTAGAGGAAACAACACGAGAAGGAGGAGGAAGTGTTAGAGGAAACAAGACGAGAAGAAGGAGGAAGTGTTAGAGGAAAGAAGACGAGAAGAAGGAGGAAGTGTTAGAGGAAACAAGAAGAAGGAGGAAGTGTTAGAGGAAACAAGTCGAGAAGAAGGAGGAAGAGTTAGAGGAAACAAGACGAGAAGAAGGAGGAAGTGTTAGAGGAAACAACACGAGAAGGAGGAGGAAGTGTGAGAGGAAAAGAGACGAGAAGAAGGAGGAAGTGTTAGAGGAAAGAAGACGAGAAGAAGGAGGAAGTGTTAGAGGAAACAAGAAGAAGGAGGAAGTGTTAGAGGAAACAAGTCGACAAGAAGGAGGAAGAGTTAGAGGAAATAAGTCGAGAAGAAGGAGGAAGAGTTAGAGGAAACGAGACGAGAAGAAGGAGGAAGTGTTAGATGAAACAAGACGAGAAGAAGGAGGAAGTGTTAGAGGAAAGAAGATGAGAAGAAGGAGGAAGTGTTAGAGGAAACAAGAAGAAGGAGGAAGTGTTAGAGGAAACAAGTCGAGAAGAAGGAGGAAGAGTTAGAGGAAATAAGTCGAGAAGAAGGAGGAAGAGTTAGAGGAAACGAGACGAGAAGAAGGAGGAAGTGTTAGAGGAAACAAGACGAGAAGAAGGAGGAAGTGTTAGAGGAAATAAGACGAGAAGAAGGAGGAAGTGTTAGAGGAAACAAGACGAGAAGAAGGAGGAAGTGTTAGAGGAAACAAGACGAGAAGAAGGAGGAAGTGTTAGAGGAAACAAGAAGAAGGAGGAAGTGTTAGAGGAAACAAGATGAGAAGAAGGAGGAAGTGTTAGAGGAAACAAGAAGAAGGAGGAAGTGTTAGAGGAAACAAGTCGAGAAGAAGGAGAAAGTGTTAGAGGAAACAAGCCGAGAAGAAGGAGGAAGTGTTGGAGGAAACAAGACGAGAAGGAGGAAGAAGTGTTAGAGGAAACAAGACGAGAAGAAGAAGGAAGTGTTAGAGGAAACAAGACGAGAAGAAGGAGGAAGTGTTAGAGGAAACAAGAAGAAGGAGGAAGTGTTAGAGGAAACAAGTCGAGAAGAAGGAGGAAGTGTTAGAGGAAAAAAGCTGAGAAGGAGGAGGAAGTGTTAGAGGAAACAAGACGAGAAGGAGGAAGTGTTAGAGGAAACAAGAAGAAGGAGGAAGTGTTAGAGGAAACAAGTCGAGAAGAAGGAGGAAGTGTTAGAGGAAAAAAGCTGAGAAGAAGGAGGAAGTGTTAGAGGAAACAAGACGAGAAGGAGGAGGAAGTGTTAGAGGAAACAAGACGAGAAGGAGGAGGAAGTATTAGAGGAAACAAGACGAGAAGAAGGAGGAAGTGTTAGAGGAAACAAGACAAGAAGAAGGAGGAAGTGTTAGAGGAAACAAGACGAGAAGGAGGAGGAAGTGTTAGAGGAAACAAGACGAGAAGAAGGAGGAAGTGTTAGAGGAAACAAGACGAGAAGAAGGAGGAAGTGTTAGAGGAAACAAGACGAGAAGAAGGAAGAAGTGTTAGAGGAAACAAGACGAGAAGGAGGAAGAAGTGTTAGAGGAAACAAGACGAGAAGAAGGAGGAAGTGTTAGAGGAAACGAGACGAGAAGAAGGAGGAAGTGTTAGAGGAAACAAGACGAGAAGAAGCAGGAAGTGTTAGAGGAAACAAGACGAGAAGAAGGAGGAAGTGTTAGAGGAAACAAGACGAGAAGAAGGAGAGGAAGTATTAGTGGAAACAAGACGAGAAGAAGGAGGAAGTATTAGAGGAAACAAGACGAGAAGAAGGAGGAAGTATTAGAGGAAACAAGACAAGAAGAAGGAGGAAGTATTAGAGGAAACAAGACGAGAAGGAGGAGGAAGTATTAGAGGAAACAAGACGAGAAGAAGGAGGAAGTATTAGAGGAAACAAGACGAGAAGGAGGAGGAAGTGTTAGAGGAAACAAGACGAGAAGGAGGAGGAAGTGTTAGAGGAAACAAGACGAGAAGAAGGAGGAACTGTTAGAGGAAACAAGACGAGAAGAAGGAGGAAGTGTTAGAGGAAACAAGACGAGAAGAAGGAGGAAGTGTTAGAGGAAACGAGACGAGAAGAAGGAGGAAGTGTTAGAGGAAACAAGATGAGAAGAAGCAGGAAGTGTTAGAGGAAACAAGACGAGAAGAAGGAGGAAGTGTTAGAGGAAACAAGACGAGAAGAAGGAGAGGAAGTATTAGAGGAAACAAGACAAGAAGAAGGAGGAAGTATTAGAGGAAACAAGACGAGAAGAAGGAGGAAGTATTAGAGGAAACAAGACGAGAAGGAGGAGGAAGTATTAGAGGAAACAAGACGAGAAGAAGGAGGAAGTATTAGAGGAAACAAGACGAGAAGGAGGAGGAAATGTTCGAGGAAACAAGACGAGAAGGAGGAGGAAGTGTTATAGGAAACAAGACGAGAAGAAGGAGGAAGTGTTAGAGGAAACAAGACAAGAAGGAGGAGGAAGTGTTAGAGGAAACAAGACGAGAAGGAGGAAGAAGTGTTAGAGGAAACAGGACGAGAAGAAGGAGGAAGTGTTAGAGGAAACAAGACGAGAAGGAGGAGGAAGTGTTAGAGGAAACAAGACGAGAAGGAGGAGGAGGTGTTAGAGGAAACAAGACGAGAAGAAGGAGGAAGTATTAGAGGAAACAAGACGAGAAGGAGGAGGAAGTATTAGAGGAAACAAGACGAGAAGAAGGAGGAAGTGTTAGAGGAAACAAGACAAGAAGGAGGAGGAAGTGTTAGAGGAAACAAGACGAGAAGGAGGAGGAAGTGTTAGAGGAAACAAGACGAGAAGGAGGAGGAAGTGTTATAGGAAACAAGACGAGAAGAAGGAGGAAGTGTTATAGGAAACAAGACGAGAAGAAGGAGGAAGTGTTAGAGGAAACGAGACGAGAAGAAGGAGGAAGTGTTAGAGGAAACGAGACGAGAAGAAGGAGGAAGTGTTAGAGGAAACGAGACGAGAAGAAGGAGGAAGTGTTAGAGGAAACGAGACGAGAAGGAGGAGGAAGTGTTAGAGGAAACAAGACGAGAAGGAGGAGGAAGTGTTAGAGGAAACAAGACGAGAAGAAGGAGGTTGTGTTAGAGGAAACAAGACGAGAAGAAGGAGGAAGTGTTAGAGGAAACAAGACGAGAAGGAGGAGGAAGTGTTAGAGGAAACAAGACGAGAAGAAGGAAGAGGTGTTAGAGGAAACAAGACGAGAAGAAGGAAGAAGTATTAGAGGAAACAAGACGAGAAGGAGGAGGAAGTATTAGAGGAAACAAGACGAGAAGGAAGAGGAAGTGTTAGAGGAAAAAAGACGAGAAGAAGGAGGAAGTGTTAGAGGAAACAAGACAAGAAGAAGGAGGAAGTGTTAGAGGAAACAAGACGAGAAGGAGGAGGAAGTGTTAGAGGAAACAAGACGAGAAGAAGGAGGAAGTGTTAGAGGAAACAAGATGAGAAGAAGGAGGAAGTATTAGAGGAAACAAGACGAGAAGGAAGAGGAAGTGTTAGAGGAAAAAAGACGAGAAGAAGGAGGAAGTGTTAGAGGAAACAAGATGAGAAGAAGGAGGAAGTGTTAGAGGAAACAAGATGAGAAGAAGGAGGAAGTATTAGAGGAAACAAGACGAGAAGGAGGAGGAAGTATTAGAGGAAACAAGACGAGAAGAAGGAGGAAGGGTTAGAGGAAACAAGACGAGAAGAAGGAGGAAGGGTTAGAGGAAACAAGACGAGAAGAAGGAGGAAGTGTTAGAGGAAACAAAGTGGAAACAAAACAGAAAATGGCTGCAGCGTTTTGGATCCATCACAAAACGCCTCGGGGTATTAAAGAAACGTAGAAGCATAATTTCTGCTATTATACAGCAATTAGTCAGCACATTCCCTACTGGCTGACTCGCTTAAGGTACATCTTTTTAATATTTATTATATAGATAAGAGAGATAGCATTTCTGCACTTATCAGCAACTATTTCATTTAATTAATTTTAACATGTGAATGATGAAACTGAGAAGTGGAAAGTTAGATAAGGAGGCCACACCGAAAGCTCAACTTATCAACTCAATATCTGCTTTCTACTGAAGAAATAAAGAACCTGTTCCTGAATGAACTTGGAAAACATTCATCATATCAAATAAAAGGGACATATATTTAATGTGTTGTATATGTGTCCCCACCATTGGTTAACTCCATAACAAATAGTGGCTTGTGTTTTAATATTTCACAAAGTGTTCTCTGTCCGACTGTCAAAGAAATGCAGAGAAATAAAAGACAAATTAAATACCAGAGGTGGGAGAAGTACTCAGATCTAGTACTTGAGTAAAAGTAGAAGTACTCAGATCTAGCACTTAAGTAAAAGGAGAAGTACTCAGATCTAGTACTTAAGTAAAAGTAGAAGTACTCAGATCTAGTACTTAAGTAAAAGGAGAAGTACTCAGATCTAGTACTTAAGTACAAGTAGAAGTACTCAGATCTAGTACTTGAGTAAAAGTAGAAGTACTCAGATCTTGTACTTGAGTAAAAGTAGAAGTACTCAGATCTTAAGTAAAAGTAGAAGTACTCAGATCTAGTATAAGTAAAAGGAGAAGTACTCAGATCTAGTACTTAAGTAAAAGTAGAAGTACTCAGATCTAGTACTTGAGTAAAAGTAGAAGTACTCAGATCTTGTACTTGAGTAAAAGTAGAAGTACTCAGATCTTGTGCTTGTGTAAAAGGAGAAGTACTCAGATCTAGTACTTAAGTAAAAGTAGAAGTACTCAGATCTAGTACTTGAGTAAAAGTAGAAGTACTCAGATCTAGTACTTGAGTGAAAGTAGAAGTACTCAGATCTAGTACTTAAGTAAAAGTAGAAGTACTCAGATCTAGTACATGAGTAAAAGTAGAAGTACTCAGATCTTGTACTTGAGTAAAAGTAGAAGTATTCAGATCTAGTACTTAAGTAAAAGGAGAAGTACTCAGATCTAGTACTTAAGTAAAAGTATAAGTACTCAGATCTAGTACTTAAGTAAAAGGAGAAGTACTCAGATCTAGTACTTAAGTAAAAGTAGAAGTACTCAGATCTAGTACTTAAGTAAAAGTAGAAGTACTCAGATCTAGTACTTAAGTAAAAGTAGAAGTACTCAGATCTAGTACTTGAGAAAAAGTAGAAGTACTCAGATCTAGTACTTGAGTGAAAGTAGAAGTACTCAGATCTAGTACTTGAGTTAAAGTAGAAGTACTCAGAACTTGTACTTGAGTAAAAGTAGAAGTACTCAGATCTTGTACTTGAGTAAAAGTAGAAGTACTCAGATCTTGTACTTGAGTAAAAGTAGAAGTATTCAGATCTAGTACTTAAGTAAAAGGAGAAGTACTCAGATCTAGTACTTAAGTAAAAGTAGAAGTACTCAGATCTAGTACTTAAGTAAAAGTAGAAGTACTCAGATCTAGTACTTGAGTCAAAGTAAAAGTACTCAGATCTTGTACTTGAGTAAAAGTAGAAGTATTCAGATCTAGTACTTAAGTAAAAGGAGAAGTACTCAAATCTAGTACTTAAGTAAAAGTAGAAGTACTCAGATCTAGTACTTAAGTAAAAGGAGAAGTACTCAGATCTAGTACTTAAGTAAAAGTAGAAGTACTCAGATCTAGTACTTAAGTAAAAGTTGAAGTACTCAGATCTAGTACTTGAGAAAAAGTAGAAGTACTCAGATCTAGTACTTGAGTGAAAGTAGAAGTACTCAGATCTTGTACTTGAGTAAAAGTAGAAGTATTCAGATCTAGTACTTAAGTAAAAGGAGAAGTACTCAGATCTAGTACTTAAGTAAAAGTAGAAGTACTCAGATCTAGTACTTAAGTAAAAGTAGAAGTACTCAGATCTAGTACTTGAGTAAAAGTAGAAGTATTCAGATCTAGTACTTAAGTAAAAGGAGAAGTACTCAGATCTAGTACTTAAGTAAAAGTAGAAGTACTCAGATCTAGTACTTAAGTAAAAGTAGAAGTACTCAGATCTAGTACTTGAGTAAACGTAGAAGTACTCAGATCTAGTACTTGAGTGAAAGTAGAAGTACACAGATCTAGTACTTGAGTTAAAGTAGAAGTACTCAGAACTTGTACTTGAGTAAAAGTAGAAGTATTCAGATCTAGTACTTAAGTAAAAGGAGAGTACTCAGATCTAGTACTTAAGTAAAAGTAGAAGTACTCAGATCTAGTACTTGAGTGAAAGTAGAAGTACTCAGATCTAGTACTTGAGTTAAAGTAGAAGTACTCAGATCTTGTACTTGAGAAAAAGGAGAAGTACTCAGATCTTGTACTTGAGTAAAAGTAGAAGTACTCAGATCTTGTACTTGAGTAAATGTATAAACACTGTATTAGATGGCTTTATAATGCTATGGTTTAAGTAGTTTAAGTTCAGTCTAACCCAAGGTATGTTAAATAAAGTTTGCTGTTAGGAAATAAAATAAAAATAAAACAACGTGAGCTCTTATTTACCTTACTACTGGCATTTAGTGTTATATGAATTAAAAATCAGTTTTAAAAATGTCTTAAGATATAAAATAAAGGGTAACAAATCCAACCGTTTGTGTAAGTTTACAGTAACTCGTAAGGCCTCTAAAAAAAGTTGAAATGAAACAAAACACCTCCCAGATATTCCCTCAAAACCCAAGGCTCCACCAACAAGAATGTAAACAGCTCAACTTGGGTTGTTTGTTTATGAATGAAAGCGACTTAATTAGCAGCTTCAGCCTCGATATCAAAACATAAATCTGCAAATTGCCTCTTGACTTTGAAGCCGAAGACCTCGAGATGCAATCAGAGCCGAGCAATCGCCGTAATCTGCGACGAATCCAGTGAGTGTGAAGGAGGAAAAGAAGCAACGAGTCACGGAGGGAAATGACGAAGCTAATTGCCGTAGAATTAATAGAATAATGGGATTTCTGCAGAAAGACCGCTTGAAAGTCACGGCCCCCTTTTTTAGAGACACAGCTTTGGTTGGATTCACAATGAAGGTAATGTGGAAGTAATTTTTACTGATGATATAATATTTAACCATTGAACGCCTCGCTAAACATCATCCTTTACTTATTTTTGATTCCCGCCTGTCCTTTACTGCATGTCACTCTTATTCCTGTAGCTGCTTCAACACCTGGACCTAAAGCGTTCAGTACAGACTTATTCAGGCTTTTTCCTCAGAATTCTGACTTTTTCTGTCTTTTTCCTCAGAATTCTGACTTTTTCTGGCTTTTTCCTCAGAATTCTGACTTTTTCTGTCTTTTTCCTCAGAATTCTGTCTTTTTCCTCAGAATTCTGACTTTTTCCTCAGAATTCTGACTTTTTCTGACTTTTTCTGTCTTTTTCCTCAGAATTCTGACCTTTTCTGTCTTTTTCCACAGAATTCTGACTTTTTCCTCAAAATTCTGACTTTTTCCTCAGAATTCTGACTTTTTCTTCCAAATTCTGACCTTTTCTGTCTTTTTCCTAAGGATTCTGACTTTTTCTGACTTTTTCCTCAAAATTCTGACTTTTTCTGACTTTTCCCTCAAAATTCTTACTTTTTCTGTCTTTTTAATCTCAGAATTCTGTCTTTTTCCTCCGAATTCTGACTTTTTCCTCAAAATACTGACATATTCTGACTTTCTTTCTGATAATTCTGACTTTTTCTGTCTTTTTATCTCAGAATTCTGACTTTTTCCTCAAAATTCTGACTTTTTCTGTCTTTTTCCTCAGAATTCTGACTTTTTCTGACTTTTTCCTCAAAATTCTGACTTTTTCTGACTTTTTCCTCAAAATTCTATCTTTTTCTGTCTTTTTAATCTCAGAATTCTGTCTTTTTCCTCCGAATTCTGACTTTTTCCTCAAAATTCTGACATATTCTGACTTTCTTTCTGATAATTCTGACTTTTTCTGTCTTTTTATCTCAGAATTCTGACTTTTTCCTCAAAATTCTGATTTTTTTTTCTCAGAATTCATACTTTTTCGGTATTTTTTTAAATAAAGGTTAATCATATCTCATCTGACTAATCAAGCTAATCACAGCGCCTCGTTAGCTCAACCATGACTCAGCAAAAGAGACAAAGATAATGCATCTGAAGCCACGACGTGACAGAAAACACCTGATGACCGGTTTTTGTCACTTAATGGCACTTTTGGGCCGGATTAGTGAGTCAGTTTGATATGATGAAGGCATCGAGACAACGCCGACTCATTTTCCACGGAAATAATACAAAATAATGTGAAAAGAGTGAATATTATGGGATTTAGAGTGGGTTTAAGATCTTTTTTTAAGCAGAATTTAAAGACCCTTTTACACTCTGAGCGATGATGTCATCACTCTGAACATTCCGTCACATTATAAAATCTGAAGCGCTCTGAAAACTTCACCAAACGTAAACTATGATTGTAGGAAAACCGTTCCATCTATCCTAAAACCCTTTTAGTCCGATAAAGTTGAGAGTCTGGAGAGTCGTGTACACTTTGAAGCTTTCTCCTACGATAAAGGAAACCAAATTAAAATGTCCAGCAAAGTTGGATGAGTTTCAGCATTCATTGCTATGGGGTCGCACACATTTCCATTCATGTGGGATTTAGTCAATAACAAAATGAAAGCTGCCTTCTTCTCCAGTTACCACGGAGACCGGGGGGAATTCATCACTGAATTAATTATTATGGGCTGCCTTCAGGGAGCAGAAGTGGGTATTAACCCTTATTAATAGAGAGTAAAAGAGGAGGGGGAGAAGACACTTTGCTATTTCAACCTCTGCCTTTCTCTGTGTCATGAAACGAGCGAGAACACATGAGGAGAATTACACTTCTATTAGAGATGATTTCATGATGTTTAGCAGATTACCCAGCTCTTATTCTCCTGTTAGCTGCTGGTTACTAAACTGTCAGTGGCACTTTGTCATTTTTTGAGGAAAATGAAAGGGGTTTTCACAATTTACAAGACATGTGCTAATCTCTACAGCTGGATTCACTGTGGTTCAAGCTTGCTATTCAAGTCTCTTTTCTTTCAATGAGTTTCTGCATCTAACAATGTGAAGAATGACAAGTTGGTCAAAAGCATCGGATCAAGACCTTCATTCATTTGCCAAATTATCTTTTACGATATGCATTTAGCCCATGAAGTTCTTTTGCAATCCCTTTTCGTGGTCCATGAACTATTTTCCTCCCAGAAGTCTCAGAGAATAAGTTCAACTCCATCGTAGTCTCCTCACGTAGCTTAGTGTTAGTCACTTAGTCAAACTATCAAAGAACCGAAGCCTAAACAAAGGCTGGTCTGAACTTAAATGAAGTTTTAAAGGATACATAATAAGATAAGAGGTACTTTATTGATGTTTGTGTTGCAGCAGCATCAAAATCAACAAAAACAAAACAAGGCATTGCACATAGTTAGAAATTAAAGAGTAGAAATAAACTAAACAATACTAGAATTTAAACATTTCAAAATAGAATTAAAGCAGTATTATGCATGACGTACTTCTGCGGTGCATGAACACTTTTCCTCCCAGATGTCTCAGAGAATAAGTTCAACTCCATCTTAGTCTCCGTATGGAGCTGAGTGTAGTCACTAGTCACTAGTCACTAGTCACTCGTCACTCGTCACTAGTCATGCTATCAAGTCTAAATTGAAGTTTTACGCATGACGCACTTTTTCAACCTTCTTTGGAGGTGCATGAACATTTTCTCAGGTCTTGTACTTGAGTAAAAGTAGAAGTACTCAGATCTTGTACTTGACTAAAAGTAGAAGTACTCAGATCTTGTACTTGACTAAAAGTAGAAGTACTCAGATCTTCTACTTGAGTAAAAGTAGAAGTACTCAGATCTTGTTCTTGAGTAAAAGTAGAAGTACTCAGATCTTGTACTTGAGTAAAAGTAGAAGTACTCAGATCTTGTACTTGACTAAAAGTAGAAGTACTCAGATCTTCTACTTGAGTAAAAGTAGAAGTACTCAGATCTTGTTCTTGACTAAAAGTAGAAGTACTCAGATCTTCTACTTGAGTAAAAGTAGAAGTACTCAGATCTTGTTCTTGAGTAAAAGTAGAAGTACTCAGATCTTGTACTTGAGTAAAAGTAGAAGTACTCAGGTCTTGTACTTGAGTAAAGTAGAAGTACCAGAGTGTAGGAATACTCTGTTACAGTAAAAGTCCTCATTCAAAATGATCCTCAAGTGAAAGTAGAAAAGTATTCTCATCAAAATATAGTGAAAGACAGTAAAAGTAGTCGTTGTGCAGATTGGTCCATTTCAGAATAATATATATGATATGTTTTATAATGATTGATCATGAAAGTGTTCTCAAAGCTGGTGAAGGTGCAGCTAGTCTGAATGACTTTGTAGACTGCAGGGTAGCTGGTGGATTTACTCCAGGTGGAACTAAAGTCTGATTTAACACTTGATTATATTTCACATCATTCATCCAGATCTGTGAAGTAACTAAAGGTATTAAATACATGTAGTGGAGTAAAAGTACACCATTTACCTCTGAACTGTAGAGGAGTAGAACGTACTAAATAGTATCAAATGGAAATACTCAAGTAAAGTACAAATCCCTCTAAACTGTACTTGAGTAAATGTACTTAGTTACTCTACACCACTGCTTACGTAATATAATGAACCGTGGGATCCTCCATCTTCTCCGCTGGTTTTGGGGGTGTTTGCTGGAAGATATAGACTTGGTTTGGTCCATCTTTCATCTCTTAAATAATCTTACCAACTCTATCAGATCCATACGGGTTTAAAGCAGATAACAGACGTACAATACGAAAGACTTAAAATAACTTTACGAGCCGTTTTTTCAGCAGCTTGTTAAAATAACCCCAACTATCCATGTGCCTGAACCGTACGCCTGACACACAGATGGAGAGGCTGCACAGGAAATGGAGAACCTTTAAGAGTTACAGGCTTTAACACAGTGTGGCTTTCACTAACATGATGAAGATGTGATGACGGACAGGAAGCTGGAGAAAACAAAAACGACCATTTTGTGTAAAGCTGAAGATTTCTCAAATGTCTTCACTTTATTAAAATCAAAACTCAAAATATGGTTAGTGAGGAATCAGCTCTGCCAACACTGACCCAATCTTCTGCCTGTGTTCTAACATGTTCTTTTGTTTTGTTTTAATGTTCTGTATTTAAAATTGTTTTATTTAAGTATCCCAGTAATGTCTGTTGCATGTTTGAAATGTATTGTATTTACTTGTTTAAAATGAAATGTGTTTTAGGTTGACTTTTAAAATCTGTCCAGGGACTACAGATGAAAAATAGCCTCTTGGCTAACTCTGGATGTTCATTAATGTGAACTGTCCCTGTTAAATACATGAATACATACAATTAAATAAAATAAATAAATACACGCCTTACACCGAAGCATTCAGAGTATTCAGATATAGTAAAAATGCTTATACAACATTGTGAAGAAACCTTGTTAAAAATAGTAAAAGCCCTACATTTAAAATGTTACTTAAATAAATGTACTTCTAAAAGTAAGAGAGCTAAATGCAAAAATCTCACATGTTTTAATGATTCTTCTGTCGTCTAATCAGCTAATTGATTGACTGATTAATTGTTTTAGCTTTATTTGTATATACTGTTCATATCAAAGACATTTTCTTAAGGGATGTATTGTATGAAAACCCCTTAATTGTCAATTACCAGGTATAAATACTTAAATTGCAGCAAATCCTAACTGCAATAATAATGTTTCTGTTGTCCAATTAACTAATTGATTAAATCGTTTTGACAATTGTATTATTAATCAATTTATAAAAACATTGAGGTTATTAGTAGCTGTCAAGAACAAAGAAGTGCAGTAAAAAATACAATATACATTTCATTTATTTGTTTGTATATATAGTTGTATTCTATTTTAACTTTTTTAAATCATTTTTTAACTTTTTTTTAATCAATTTATTCTGAATTGAAACCCAACTTCTCAGGGGTTAAATAAAGTATTTTGATTCTGATTTGAAGTGTAACTATGCAAGACAAGTGCAATTACCTCAGACTTCTACTTAAGTACTTCTTATTGATTACTTGACTACATGTATTTAATTCCATTGATTACAAAGGCCCTAATTTTGTACCTTTTAGTTCGTTTTTTCCCCTAGGGATTCTTGTAATGGAAGTGAAGCTACACACACAGTGACAGTACACACACACACACACACACACACACACACACACACACACACACACACACACACACACACACACACACACACACACACACACACACACACACACACACACACACACACACACACACACACACACACACACACACACACACACACACACACACACACACACACACGAGGTGAGAAAACACACAACTGTCAGAGACGAGCTAATTCCCTGACAGTCAGACAGTGGAGAACAATATGGCTGCAGAGCGGTGAGAGGAAGAGACAAGAGATCAATACTAACAGACACACACATACATACACACACACACACACACACACACAACAACAGCTGGACACACACAGCATGAGCCGCGGACACTGTGGTAAAGACAACACAAACTTAATATTTAATACCTCCATGTTATGTTTCTTAACTACAGTTCCCATGCACATTACCACTGATATAGTATATATTATAGAGTGCTGCAGGAATAATGGATAAATCCTATTGGCTTTTTGTCCAGGGATCCAGGGAGAGGCTAACTTCCAGGTCAGCTTTCAACAAAACATCATCACTGCACCACTCTATATGTGCAATAACTTATAATATAAAAATAGGCTACAATTGTTAAGATGACGTACAATACTGCAGATGAAAACCTTAAATATTAAATATGTCAATACGCGAGGAACTAATGAAACTGTTGGCATTAACTAATCACGCCCAGCATTAGCCTAGCTATATGTGGTGGAGACGTGATGTCATGTGACCGTGCTGTAGTTCCTTTATAGCCCAACATTAGCCTCCTTTAGCTTAGCGGTGGTGACGTGAAGTCATGTGACCGTGCTGTAGTTCCTTTATAGCCCAACATTAGCCGCCTTTAGCTTAGCGGTGGTGTCGTGAAGTCATGTGACCGTGCTGTAGTTCCTTTATAGCCTAACATTAGCTGCCTTTAGCTTAGCGGCGGTGACGTGAAGTCATGTGACCATGCTGTAGTTCCTTTATAGCCTAACATTAGCCGCCTTTAGCTTAGCGGTGGCGACGTGAAGTCATGTGACCATGCTGTAGTTCCTTTATAGCCTAACATTAGCCGCCTTTAGCTTAGCGGTGGTGACGTGAAGTCATGTGACCGTGCTGTAGTTCCCTTATAGGCCAACATTAGCCACCTTTAGCTTAGCGGTGATGACGTGAAGTCATGTGACCGCGCTGTAGTTCCTTTATAGCCACAATGTTAGCTTTCCTGCAATCATCCAAAAGCCAATTGAGAAATCCCATTGGCTTTTTTTGGAAGGAGATGCTAAAGTTCAAATAATGTTTGCAAACTATGGTCATTTGTGTATTTTATAAGAGTGAGAAGAAATATCAATGTCATGACTGTAGGTTAAAAGAGAAGGTGGACATGCAATGTGTTTAGCTTAGCTTAGCATAAAGACTAGAAACAGAGGGAAACAACAAGCCTTTCTTAAATGAATAAATGCTGTCATGTTGCAGTTTGAATCAATTTGTTTGAAGTCTTTCCATGATTTAGGATGAAAGCTGCAGCTTCAATATTACATATATTGTGAATCAAGCTAGGGACACATTACAGAGAGTGTGAAAATATAAAAACTAAACTCATTATAAGTTTAGATAATCTCCAGTTGGACAGATATCTGGATGTATAAACTCAAACATGATCCAGAGTGAGCAGCAGGGGCGGACCGATGGGCCGGTACTGACGTGGCCCCGGTCGGACGATGTGGGCCGGTCGGATAAGTCACTAGCACCCCAAGTTACTAGCGGCAATTGCTTGCGGTACCGAGGTGGGCCGGCCGAGAATCCCGGGCTGATTTGCAGTCCCAGTCCGCCCCTGGTGAGCTGCATGCTGATTGTTCTTCTTTCTGTCAAGATGTGTCCAGCACTCCAGCACACGTCTGATTTGCTTTAAATACGTCTCAACAGGACTGGCAGACGAGAGATTTCAGTTCCGTCTAGACTAACGGACGTGACGGCAAATATTGATTATCACTGGCCTAAAAGTCGTGTAATGTGTCCCTAGCCTGAGGACAGGGAAGTGGACTTTGTTGGGAACATTCAGAGACTGTTGTAACTTTTTAGGGATTTAATTATTTGACTGTGGTTTAAAATGTGTCTAAAATGTACCTTTAAAGACATGTAATCCTGGAGTATTGTGACCCGTGTTTTAAGGTATAGGATGCAACATGAAAGTCCATTAAAGAGAAACAAAGTGACTCCCTTTTACACCCGTGTTTATGTGATGTGTGTGTGATTTATTGTTCTGACTTACTACCTTCAAAGTTGTCTTACTTACTGTAGCGTGCAAACTTAAGAAGAAGCCATGCTTGCAAGCTTTAAAGATATTTAAAGGGCCCATGTCCACATAGAGTCTTTTCTGAGCATCTTTAATTCATTGTTTCCAATGAGAACAAGGTGCATAACATCACATGCTGTAGTGTCTCTACTTTAAAGAGTCCTCTCCTGCTGATGTTCAGGTGTATATCAGTATGTAGTGTCTCTACTTTAAAGAGTCCTCTCCTGCTGATGTTCAGGTGTATATCAGTATGTAGTGTCTCTACTTTAAAGAGTCCTCTCCTGCTGATGTTCAGGTGTATATCAGTATGTAGTGTCTCTACTTTAAAGAGTCCTCTCCTGCTGATGTTCAGGTGTATATCAGTATGTAGTGTCTCTACTTTAAAGAGTCCTCTCCTGCTGATGTTCAGGTGTATATCAGTATGTAGTGTCTCTACTTTAAAGAGTCCTCTCCTGCTGATGTTCAGGTGTATATCAGTATGTAGTGTCTCTACTTTAAAGAGTCCTCTCCTGCTGATGTTCAGGTGTATATCAGTATGTAGTGTCTCTACTTTAAAGAGTCCTCTCCTGCTGATGTTCAGGTGTATATCAGTATGTAGTGTCTCTACTTTAAAGAGTCCTCTCCTGCTGATGTTCAGGTGTATATCAGTATGTAGTGTCTCTACTTTATGATTGAAGCTCAAGCCGGTGATGAGTGATATTTTTCGAACAATACATGTTGAATTTCAAATGAAAAGCTGATATAAAAGTGTTTCCTACCTGGGGGAGATGTCACAGCCCTGCTGCATGAAGGCTCCCAGGGAGAACCAGAGAGAGTTGAAGATGCCAAACTCATTGGGGGGCTGGTCGCTGGGCGGACCGTCGGTGCCCTCCTCGGGCTCCTCGGTGTGCCACTCGTACGGGCTGAAGCGGCTGACCAGGAAGAGCACCACGCTCACGCCGATGTAGGCGAACACGATGCACATCCAGATCTCGTAGGCCAACGGGTCCAGGAAGGAGAACACCCCCGGTTTGGATTTCTGGGGCTTCTTGATCATGATGGAGATACCCAACGACATGAAGGGCTTCGAGAAGTCGATCACCTCCTCCCGGACCAACGTGATTGTCAATGGGGCCACAGCGATTTCCGCTTTCTGGGGAGGAGAATTGAGAATGAGAATCAGTAAAAAGGTTTTATTTTGTCTTGCAGCGGGGTATTTATGGTGTTACAGAGAAAAGGTACAGTGTAGAATAAACAGGGAGAGCCGGGACGAACGTACGACTTTCAGACAAACATGTGTGGCCCAAAATATGGCTTGTCTGGAGGTCAATGGTTTTCTGAACATATCTTTGAATGTAAGCCTAAAATAAGGTCTGTGGTTAACACAAGCTGAAAATATGTTTGTCCTATGATATAAAACACATCAGTAAATACCCCACTGGTGAATTTAAAAACGGCGGATGCTAACAAGTGTCTAAATGAGACGACTAGACGTCATCACGCCCAACATTAGCCTCCTTTAGCTTAGCGCTGGTGACGTGAAGTCATGTGACCGTGCAGTAGTTCCTTTATAGCCCAACATTAGCCGCCTTTAGCTTAGCGGTGGTGACGTGAAGTCATGTGACCGTGCTGTAGTTCCTTTATAGCCCAACATTAGCCGCCTTTAGCTTAGTGGTGGTGACATGAAGTCATGTGACCGTGCTGTAGTTCCTTTATAGCCCAACATTAGCCACCTTTAGCTTAGCGGTGGAGACGTGAAGTCATGTGACCGTGCTGTAGTTCCTTTATAGCCCAACATTAGCCTCCTTTAGCTTAGCGGTGGTGACGTGAAGTCATGTGACCGTGCTGTAGTTCCTTTATAGCCGAACATTAGCCGCCTTTAGCTTAGCGGTGGTGACGTGAAGTCATGTGACCGTGCTGTAGTTCCTTTATAGCCCAACATTAGCCGCCTTTAGCTTAGCGGTGGTGACGTGAAGTCATGTGACCGTGCTGTAGTTCCTTTATAGCCCAACATTAGCCTCCTTTAGCTTAGCGGTGGTGACGTGAAGTCATGTGACCGTGCTGTAGTTCCTTTATAGTCCAACATTAGCCACCTTTAGCTTAGCGGTGGTCACGTGAAGTCATGTGACCGTGCTGTAGTTCCTTTATAGCCCAACATTAGCCGCCTTTAGCTTAGCGCTGGTGACGTGAAGTCATGTGACCATGCTGTAGTTCCTTTGTAGCCCAACATTAGCTTTTTACTTCAGAAATCATAAAGTGATGTTAATATGTGGAGATTATCCTGCTGAACAAAACATGTAAGTATTATAAATGTTTTTTTTACACAGAGATTATTTTCTGCAATAATCCAAAATCACATGAAATCACATTGTCTTTTTTTGGAGGGAACAAACGAGATGCTATATTCAGGGTCAGCCTGCAGTAATGCGTCATCACTGCACCACTCATACATCTCGGAGTGATCAAGTTAGGAAAGAAAAGTCTTTCTGTCTCTAATGCTGAGAGGCTTAGCTGAAACTCCGGCAGAATCAGCAGGGAGGAGAAAATAATGTGTCGCAGAAAATATGCTTACAGCGGAGGAAGAGAAAAATGTGATACAGCAACCCCTGAGGTCTGCAGCTGTGAAAAAGTGCACAAACGAGATTATAGTTAGTGACTTAGCATCACTTGTGACCTTGTCCTTCCGGCTCTGGAGCAAAAGGGCTTAATATCAGCACACATTTAGAGTTTCATAACGACCAGCTGACATTTATAGGGAGGCAGGACCGGAGAAAACAAGAGGGGGGGAAATGAAAGAGATTTAAGTTCTTTCATCCTCAGCAAAATGCACTAAGATGACAGCCTGGGGGCATTTAGTGCGTGCTAAAAAACATGGAAGAAGGCAGGGCGTGTGTGTGTGTGCATTTTCTTTTTTTGAACCGGGAAGAAATGAATAGATGCTATAAGAAAAGTCTCAGAGGGGAAAGTGCTGATGTCCTTCACATGAACGCTGTAGAAAAAGCTGCCCGAATCACACACTCTATGAAGCGATACTGAAAACACACACTGGTGCACAGCATATATTCTTAAACACACACACATAACTGTATATCTGTACTTGTGAGGGCCTTTCACTGCCATTGTTTGACCCAAAGCGGTACATTGGGTTTTATTTACATGTGTCAAGATATCTCGTCTTTTTAAAGAACATTCATAAACATTCATCCGTTTGCATCTTGCTAATTATTTATCTAATAAATCATATTCCATTTACTTGTATATAGGCATGTTTAGACTATATATAGACTCTTCTTGCACTATTTCTATTTTATTTGTATTTACTTGCACTATTTTATCTGTTTTATTTGTTCTATGTCCTCTACATTGCACTGTTGGAGGAGCCTGTGACCTAAGTGTTTCATTGCCACATCTACACTGTAGTTGATGCACATGGGGATAAAGCCTTGAATCTTGAATTTAATCTTAAATGTGTTCGCTACGGTTTGCAATGTTTTAAACAACTACGAAACCAGTTTGCTTTTCCACCAACCAGAGTGCTGGCGTCAGCGTTTGTTTTAAGTCGCAGCATTTCTTAGCAATGCCAGTAAATCACAACTGTTAGAGAATAATTCTGTCTTACTCCTAAGATATGTAACTGTTTATGACCAACCCTGCCTCTGTTATCTCCTTTAAGGAATGTGCTGCTGCACTTATATGTGGATATTCTCAGTTTTATGACCGGTCAACTCTCGGTCACAAATGGTTTATGGGTGAGAACGCTGGCTTCGAGGCCATTAAGGGTCAGACGCAAGTGATTCAGGGGGCCCAGCTGTTTAGATTATCCCCCCCAATATGCTGATTAACTCTCTGTAAATTAGTTAAAAGGTCTATCGAGAGAGAGGCTGGTCAGAATTGATATGGCAACCCACCCGTGCAGTCAGAACCTCTGGCTGCTGTGACTTGTGATGTGAAATTCTCCGGCCGATACTTGTAATAAACCATCAGTGTTTGACATCAAAGCTCCAACTCTCCTCGTGTCTCTCTGAGTCCTGACTCTCCATTGCTGCAGAAGTTTCCCTTACAACAACAACAACAATGCTTCTTTTGAAGCCATATCAAATTAAAGAATGACTTCTGGATTCAGGTTCCTCTCCACTGCAAACCTGAAAACCTGGTTTGCAATAAGGCAGCGAACACTTTGTTAAAGGGGTCATAAAAACAATCAAACGGAGCAAGGAGCTCTTTTCTGATTAAATGCTGCGAGGGGGCTTTGCACACCGCCAAGCAGCTATATGGACACCAAGGTCTTTACGACATATACGATAATACTTTAATGGTCAGAGCAAGTCTGAAATTGGACTTACATCACAGCAGCTCCCATGTGTAACATCAACTGACAAATATCAAAACACAATACATGAAAAAAACAAAACAAACATTTAACATGACATCACGATCAGTGAGAGAAAACATGCTTTAAGAGCCTTTCTCTCTTGTGTGTGTGTGTGTGTGTGTGTGTGTGTGTGTGTGTGTGTGTGTGTGTGTGTGTGTGTGTGTGTGTGTGTGTGTGTGTGTGTGTGTGTGTGTGCGTGTATGTGTGTGTGCATGTATGTGTGCGTGTGTGTGTACGATAACGATAATACTTTAATGGTCAGAGCAAGTCTGAAATTGGACTTGCATCACAGCAGCTCCATGTATAATGCACTTGATGCACTTTTCCTAAAACAGCTGCTTTTAAAAAACAACTATATTTCACCGAAACAAAAAAAGCGATATTTACATTAATAAAGCCACCATCAGGCTTTGTTGTCATGATATGAGCACTTTAATTGTCACGTTGTACCGCATCGCAAGTATCCCAGCATGCATTGTGTAGCTTCCTGTACACGACTGTTGGGAAAATACTGAATGTCCTCCTCCAACATGAGAGTAACGTGATAACAAAGGTATCCCAACTGTAGCTGTGAACATGACAGGATGTGTGATTACCTAGAAGAGCATCAGGACTGTTTGAGGCATATGATAGCTATGTGATTAACATGATGATTCAGCCTCTATGGAGATAGACATCAAGCATGCTCATTTCTGACGTGGAGCTAATCTGAAGTAAACATTGAATACTGCTTTCTGTTCCTCCATCTTGTGACTGTGTAACTCCCTCTCTTGGATATCAGCATGTGAAGGACACTGTTCAGGAACTAGTTGATGCTCTGTATGTGATGACTCCTTCCATTCTGGAGAGGATCACAGATACATGGCTCCTGAGACTGAAGGTGACGAGGGATTATTAACATTAAGTATTCAGAAAAAATCCGAGTTTTTGAGATGTTGAGAAAAAGTCCGAATTTTGAGAAAAAGTTTTAAAAAAATAGATTTTTGAGAAAAAGTCAACATTTTGAGAAAAAGTCAGATTTTTGAAAAAAGTCAGATTTTTGAAAAAAGTCAGAATTTTCTGAGAAAAAGTCAGAATTTTGTGATTTTGAGAAAAAGTAATTTTTTTTTAGAAAAAGTCAGGATTTTGAGATTTTGAGGAAAAAGTCAGGATTTTGAGAAAATGTCAGAATGTTGAGAGAAATGATGGAGAAACGGCTCGTGTTCAAATCAATAGGCACGCAATGACTCTAAAGAATAATGATCACGCCACCAAACACACATTCAGACTAAAGGAACCAGCTGTTTGGAAAATGTGAGAAGTAGAAAGTTCAGGTATTTGGGTTCAACATGTAAAAAGTAGAAAGTACAGGTATCTGTGTTCAACATGTAAGAAGTAGAAAGTACAGGTATTTGTGTTCAACATGTAAGAAGTAGAAAGTACAGGTATTTGTGTTTAACATGTGAGAAGTAGAAAGTACAGGTATTTGTGTTCAACATGTAAGAAGTAGAAAGTACAGGTATTTGTGTTCAACATGTAAGAAGTAGAAAGTACAGGTATTTGTGTTCAACATGTAAGAAGTAGAAAGTACAGGTATTTGTGTTCAACATGTGAGAAGTAGAAAGTACAGGTATTTGTGTTCAACATGTAAGAAGTAGAAAGTACAGGTATTTGTGTTTAACATGTAAGAAGTAGAAAGTACAGGTATTTGTGTTCAACATGTAAGAAGTAGAAAGTACAGGTATTTGTGTTCAACATGTAAGAAGTAGAAAGTACAGGTATTTGTGTTCAACATGTAAGAAGTAGAAAGTACAGGTATTTGTGTTCAACATGTGAGAAGTAGAAAGTACAGGTATTTGTGTTCAACATGTAAGAAGTAGAAAGTACAGGTATTTGTGTTCAACATGTAAGAAGTAGAAAGTACAGGTATTTGTGTTTAACATGTAAGAAATAGAAAGTACAGGTATTTGTGTTCAACATGTAAGAAGTAGAAAGTACAGGTATTTGTGTTTAACATGTAAGAAGTAGAAAGTACAGGTATTTGTGTTCAACATGTAAGAAGTAGAAAGTACAGGTATTTGAGATCAACATGTAAGAAGTAGAAAGTACAGGTATTTGAGTTCAACATGTAAGAAGTAGAAAGTACAGGTATTTGTGTTCAACATGTGAGAAGTAGAAAGTACAGGTATTTGTGTTCAACATGTAAGAAGTAGAAAGTACAGGTATTTGAGATCAACATGTAAGAAGTAGAAAGTACAGGTATTTGTGTTCAACATGTGAGAAGTAGAAAGTACAGGTATTTGTGTTCAACATGTAAGAAGTAGAAAGTACAGGTATTTGTGTTCAACATGTAAGAAGTAGAAAGTACAGGTATTTGTGTTCAACATGTAAGAAGTAGAAAGTACAGGTATTTGTGTTCAACATGTAAGAAGTAGAAAGTACAGGTATTTGTGTTTAACATGTAAGAAGTAGAAAGTACAGGTATTTGGGTTCAACATGTAAGAAGTAGAAAGTACAGGTATTAGTGTTCAAAATGTAAGAAGTCAAAGTAAAAAGTCTTCAGAAACATGTAGTTAAGTACCGTAAGGAAGTATTTGTACTCCACTACTTCCCCCCTCTGGATAAAGGGTTAATAACTCTTGTGACATAGAGGACTTTTATTAATTGAACATGGTTTTGATTCGGGTCCAAGCGGCAAAAAAGGTCAGGTTGTTGTTCACACTAAAGGATCAGAGTTTTGAATGTCTTAGATTGCTCCGAAATGCCCTTTCTTTGGCATGAAAACATGGTGAAAATGTTATATGCAATATATGCAACAACGACACCTAGAAGGCAGCCCCTATAGTATTTGTACAACTTTCCTACAAACCTGAAGTTTGGTGGGTTTATGTAACCCAAACGTATTGGAGTGAGTCGTTAAACCAAAAGGAAGTAGTTTTCTTTGACCATTCGATACTGCTGTATTTGAACAAACTCTTAAAATCTCAAGACTTTAAGGATCAAACATCGTTAAAGTCTTTACTGTTAAAAAAGATGCTTATGCCGTAAAACAGGAAGTCAATGTAACTCGAGGATACGATACAAATAATGCAGTTTATATTAGATTTAGATGACGTAAGAATAAATGTACTCTACTGATCCCAAATTGCACATTAAAGCAGTAAAGTGTCTTCAGAATAGTTTACACAAAATGAAACATACAGAATAAGTTGGGTATCGATCCAGTTTCAGTCCTGCTGTAGCTCAAGGACACAAACACTTCTCTTTTCTTTACTTTGATGTCTTTTAAGACCGTAAAATCCCAGCATATAAGCTTTTTGATCGCACTGCACGGTCAGAGAGAAACCTCCCCCCTAAAATATCGAACGGTCACCTCTGAGGTTGTTTTTTAATGAGCTCCACACCTCCACATCTCTCCGTTTCCTCCTCCTGCAGCTCGGCTCTAATGCTCCACTAATTCCTGCTGGCTTTTAAAACCACCAGAGACACACCGACCTGTTTACAGTTTCATTTCAGACTTAATTATTCTCACGGTAAACAACACACGGGGGGAATTAGGTACAACTCTGCAGAAAAATAAATACTGTCTGTCAAGGAGACGTCTGTCCACCGTCTGAAAAAGCTTTATTCTGCATGATTCCTCCATTTTTATATTACTGCGGTAAGTTGAGGGGGTTCGACACACATTTCCGAAAAGCATGTACGGATATGCTGTTTAGAATAAGAGAGGGGACATATGGTTATGTAGAAAATACATGAAAAAGTGGATTTTGCTTAAAGGTGACCTTCAAATGGTTCCCAGGTTGAACAAACCCAGCCCCAACATGGAACTAGACAGAGATGGCAACAGTACACACATCCTTTCCTCAAGTAGAAGTACAGATACTTGTGTTTAAAAATACTCTGGTGAAAGTAGAAGTACTGACTAAACTTCTTTACTCAAGTAAAAGTAAAGAGGGCTTTCAAATGTACTTAAGTAAAAAGTACCCATAACTAGCAGCTGTTTTAAAGAGTACCTGACCTCCCTTTATATTAATAGAACAATAATGTCATTGTTAGCTAATGAATGTTTCCATGCTGAACAACGGCAACATGACAACGTTTCCATTGGTCCCTCTTCTTTAGAGAAGACCAGGAAATGATGGATACACGGATCGTGTTCAAATCAATAGGCACGCAATGACTCTAAAGAATAATGATCACGCCACCAAACACACATTCAGACTAAAGGAACCAGCTGTTTGGGAAATGAGAGAAGTAGAAAGTTCAGGTATTTGGGTTCAACATGTAAGAAGTAGAAAGTACAGGTATTTGTGTTCAACATGTGAGAAGTAGAAAGTACAGGTATTTGGGTTCAACATGTAAGAAGTAGAAAGTACAGGTATTTGGGTTCAACATGTAAGAAGTAGAAAGTACAGGTATTTGGGTTCAACATGTGAGAAGTAGAAAGTACAGGTATTTGGGTTCAACATGTAAGAAGTAGAAAGTACAGGTATTTGTGTTCAACATGTAAGAAGTAGAAAGTACAGGTATTTGTGTTCAACATGTAAGAAGTAGAAAGTACAGGTATTTGGGTTAAAATGTAAGAAGTCAAAGTAAAAAATCGTCAGAAAAATAAGTAGTGGAGTAAAGTACTGATACCAGAAAAATGTACTTAAGTACAGTAACAAAGTATTTGTACTCCACTACTTTCCACCTCTGACTAGAACAGATAATTAAAGGGGTATTTTGTGTATAAAACAGATTTCTCACCCCGTACACCAGCTCCCCGACCATCCCGTTCCAGATCTTCGTCTCCGGGTCCCTGGCTCCGTACTTCCCGTCAGGAACGATGGAGATCTTGTATCGGATGCCGATGTGTTTGGCGATCTCCGAGGCCAGGTCGACGCAGTAACCCTCGTACTGGTCGTTGCCCTCGTACATCTCCCAGTTCTTCTTCAGCATCACGTAGGGACCCTCCTACACAGGGACCACAACCGTGAGACAGACACACAAACACTCGCACAATCCACATAACAACAACAACAACAACAACAACAACAACAACAACAACACAACAGAATGACAAACAAGAAGTACTTTAACACCACCAGGGTCGAGTTAAAACCAAGCCCCAAGGAATTGCTCCGGACTCTGAAGAAGATATTCGCTGTGTCCAAACGGCGGTACTACACTTCCGTATCAGTCCGTGACGTCACTGGGCCCAGAAAGACTTTTCCCCATTGACTAACATGGGGAAAGAGACGTCGGTAATTCAGCGGACACTTTTTTGTATACTAAATAAACAACCCAGTATGAACTATTGTAGGGCCCTTATTAGAATCATTAGGTCCTAAGAGTTGTAAAATGCACTAAAAGCTGAATCTGGATTTGTTTTCTCTCTCCTATCAATCTACTTAGCCGAGAGGGGGCGGGGCTTAATTACAGGAGGCGGAGCTTAAGGGAAATTGGAGGATTCGACCACTAGGAGTGCTATAGTGACGGAATTAGTACATCCTTCACTTAAAGGTCTCCTATTATACTATTTGTAGGTATACATTACAGGTCTCAGATATATAAAAATATAAAAAACATGTCTCTGAAGTGTTTTGCTCAAAATTGGCAACTGTTGGTCAACTCAACAAATACATTGACTATAAATAAGTAAGCTGGCATACTATGAAAAAACTCACAAAACTAAGGTATTTATGGAGTCCTATATGTGGTTACATTTTTCTGAAAATACTTTTACCTACTGTGGGTAATTTGAATGCAGGACATTTACCTGCAGTAGAGTACTTTTAGACGGTGTTAAAGGTCTCCTATTACAGTGTTTTTAGGCATATATTATAGGTCTCAGATATATACAAACATGTCTCTGAAGTGTTTTGCTCAAATTACCAAACAGATCATCCATTGTAGCATCATACCCCTCTATTGCAGCCCTGTAGGGCAGAGGTGTGTTTATATCCAGTGATGGAAGAAGTACATCCTTCACTTAAGTAGACGTAGACGTAATTACTCCATTACAAGTAATAGTCCTCAATTGAAAGGGAAACTTAAGTAGAAGTACAGACGTATTATTTTGTATATATTGATTGTTGTGCTTTTATTTATGTCTTTAATGTGTGCATATGTATAAAAGTGTCTGTTGATTGTGTATATATTTGTATTCCTCTGGATTGTAGGAAACGGTATTTCGATCTCTCTGTCTGTACACACAAACTGAAAGATTGAAAATAAAATTGCCTACAAATTGTAAAGATTCAAATAGAAGGAAAAATAAGGTCCTTTGCTACGTTCCTCCACTGTTTGCATGCACGAGTATGCAGTTTATGTTTTTATCCAGATGGTTTTTCTCTCCTTTTCGTTGAGGAGACGCTTTGTGAAATAACAATTCTAGCAACACAGAAAAGCAGCAGACGAACGGGCGAACATAAATATAAGAAAAGTAGGTGTTAAATGTTTTAAAATGTTAACACACACACGATGCACAATTGTTTTGATTTTTACAATAAAACTTCCCAGTTCAGTCGTTTGTGAATGTTTTTGTTCTTCAGGACATTTAGATTGTAATCAAAACCAGATTATACCTTTTTGTAGAAAAAACCTCAAAGAAATCAGCAGTTTGGCATCATCACTGATTGATGCGCTGCAGTAATTGTGATTATGGCTCATTTCCCTCCAAAATCAAGTCCACATAATCAGAAGCCAGGCGCTATAACGACACATCGGACTTTTTCTTAATGTTTTCGGGAACAAATCACAGAGCCAAAGCTGCCACATTCACTACAAATTAAACCGGCAACAACCTTACATTACATGTTACTTGTTAGCATAGGCGGATTTTGGGGGGGGCAGCATTGTAGGACACTCGTTAATAATATTGTAGCGTGTTCAAGTAACCAAGGGATATAGCAGTTATCAAATAAGTATAAGATGTGCACAGTTATGATAAGTTTTACAGTTATGTATAATATGTAATCATAATGCACTGTTGTTGGGGGGAGAGACCGCCCCTTCCATATGAGTGTGTGTACGGCGGGCATGGAAAAGTCATACTCAGTGCGGTGAGCGCTGGCTTTATTGGTATCCGTAGCACCCCACGCAATAGTTGGGACTGTGTACTGACGTCAGTAAAAAGGTTTTCCCCCACAATCGCAAATGTCAAACTCCGCCTATGCTTGTTAGACGCTTTTATCCAAAGCGACTTACATACTCAATACTGTGGGCAATCCCCACAGGAGCACTTTGGGGTGAAGAGTCTCAGGGACACAACGACTGCAGTGGGGTTTGAACCTGTGCTCCCCTGATCCGAACACCAACGCTCTATCCACACGTCTCCAACAGAATTTGAAGTTCATTGAGATGCAACTTCCCTTCTACTCATTGTACCTGTACCTCATGTCTTTTTCATCAAACAATCACATATTTTCTTACATAGTTGTTCATCTTTGGTGCTGGTTATTTAAGCGCGACGATTTAGTGTTTCTTACCTAATCATGTCTGCAAAATAATTAGCAAGAATTTTACTTCTGGACTCTTCAATTAGGCTCATTTCGTGGATTTTATTAGTATTTTTTGCCTCTACTGTGACATGAAACAAAAGGATTTAAGCCTTTGCAGACCATTGACATGCACTAAAACCTATATGACACTACAGGAAATGGAAAACCCAAAAAGCAGAGTAGGGCCCCTTTAAATAAATTCCCCCACTTTGTAGAAGGAACTTCCCTTCTACGCATTGTACCTGTACCTTTTGTCTTTTTCATCAAACTATCAGATGTTTTCTTCCATAGTTGTTTATCTTTGGTGCTCGTTATTTAAGCGTGACAATTTCGTGTTTCTTACCTCCACGTCCGCTGAAACACTTCCTATTTTTAAATACAGATTAAAAACGCACCTATTTGCCGCTGCTTTTAATTGAGCTGCCAATACTCACACTACAGTATGCCTTTTTTAGTCATGTATTCTGTACCTGCTGTGTTTATTTATTTATTTAATTTCATTATCTTTGCTTTTTATGCCTGTTTTTAAATGCCTTTTTAATAATGTATTTATGCTGTATTTGTTCTTAAATGTCTTTTGCTTTTAATCTATAAAGCACTTTGAATCGCCACATGCTGAAAAGTGCTATATAAATACATTTGCCTTGCCTTGCCTAATCATTTCTGCAGAAAATGAGCAAGAATTTTACTTCTCGGCTCATTTTCAGGTTCATTTTAGTTTGTTGTGCCTCTACTGTGACATGAGACCAAGCGGCAAACTCTGGGGAACAGCCGGGACGCCAATACGGAAGTGCCACACACTGCAGTTCATACATGGGCCGCTAGGGACTGACTGCAGAAATGTATATATATGTATATATACAGTCTATGCATGAGACACAGGGATTTGTTTGCTTTTGCAGACCATTTACATGCACTAAAACCTACATAACACACTACAGGAAAGGAAAAACTTAAAAAAGCCGAATAGGGCCTCTTTAAATAACTTCCCCACTTTGCAACAAACCTAAAAGTCCACTTCCCACTACCTTCTACATCTATCAAAGTAAAAAACATGTGCAGCTGTAAATGTTGTGAATCTGAACTGAGATGATCCAAAGTGCTTGAAGCAGAAAAAGGGGGATGCATGTATAATCGTAACGACAGCCTGACGCTGAATTTGCAGGAAGTGTAGAGTGGATGCATGACACACTCAGACAGGAAAGAGAGGAGGAGGGAAGTGTGACTCAGCAGAACATGAGGCAGACATGAAGCTGGAGGGAAAGAGTCAGAGGTGGAGACCTGTGTCTACTCTGCAGGGTATGGATCATTAGTTGCAAGAAAAATGATGTTAATGTAAACATTGCAATATTCTGTATCCATATCTCCAAACTAATGAGTTTTGTCACGTACGCCAGGAGGTTAAATCTTCACTTCACATTAACAGTTTGCCTTAAACTACAGAGTATCCATCATTCTGTAACGATGCATCAGCAGGAGAGGACTCTTTAAAGTAGAGACACTACATACTGATATACACCTGAACATCAGCAGGAGAGGACTCTTTAAAGTAGAGACACTACATACTGATATACACCTGAACATCAGCAGGAGATGACTCTTTAAAGTAGAGACACTACATACTGATATACACCTGAACATCAGCAGGAGAGGACTCTTTAAAGTAGAGACACTACATACTGATATACACCTGAACATCAGCAGGAGAGAACTCTTTAAAGTAGAGACACTACATACTGATATACACCTGAACATCAGCAGGAGAGGACTCTTTAAAGTAGAGACACTATGTACTGATATACACCTGAACATCAGCAGGAGAGGACTCTTTAAAGTAGAGACACTACATACTGATATACACCTGAACATCAGCAGGAGAGGACTCTTTAAAGTAGAGACACTACATACTGATATACACCTGAACATCAGCAGGAGAGGACTCTTTAAAGTAGAGACACTACATACTGATATACACCTGAACATCAGCAGGAGAGGACTCTTTAAAGTAGAGACACTACATACTGATATACACCTGAACATTAGCAGGAGAGGACTCTTTAAAGTAGAGACACTTCATACTGATATACACCTGAACATCAGCAGGAGAGGACTCTTTAAAGTAGAGGAAATGATTTCCCCACTTATCTGAGTCTATAAATTAGTTTGTAAAATGCACCACTTGCAGACTTTAAATAATCAGGGTTAGGCCACATCTGTCTGCACTATGTGTTACAGGTCGTTAGATGTAAATGTAACCGTTGCACGCTCTGTGTTCATGTCTCTCTAGACAAATCGCTCTTGCTATGCACGGCAGCAGGTTGCATATTGAAACAGGAGCAGTTTATTCCTGAGTTGTGTTTGCTTGACATCGCCTCGGGCCGGAGCGAGTAAACCAAAGTCTCCTCAGTGCAGAGAGAGAATGCTCCAAATGCTATACTTTACAACACTATGATTAATCTAGTCTGCAGCATTAGGACACAATGAAGATGTTCTCCATCTGAAATCTATGTTGATTATGTTTTCGGCAACTAATCACAGAGCCTGCCAAATCCATAAAAAAATGTAACAAGGAAACAACAGAATTTGAAGTTCATTGAGATGCAACTTCCCTTCCACGCATTGTACTTGCTATGGAGAGTCTTGCCCTAATGTACAGATACTGAAGTGACTGTTATTTTATATATATTGATTGTTTTGAAACGGAGGATGTTATAAAGTAGTGGTATGAAGGAAATCATCGTGCAATAACAAAGCTTTTTCCCTTACAAATATTGCGTTTAACTAAAGAGTGTTAATCGTTCTGACACTTATAACCATACTTGCCAACCCTCCCGATTTTCGCGGGAGACTCCCGATTTCATTGCCCTCTCCCGGTTTCCTCCCGGGGTCATATTTCTCCCGCATTTCTCCCGATTTCTGACAAAATCAGATTTACATTTACTCAGGACTATTTCCACTCGGACTTTAATACAGCTACACCATTGTTTGGTTTCCATGGTAGCACGCGAAAATCTGAGAGGGTGAGGAAGATAGTCACAGAAAACAGAACAAGAATGGACAACTCGACCCTCTGCTCACTCCTTTCCTGTCCAGCCCACACTATGCTCCATCAAGGATGGTGCTACAGGCCGCAAGGCTGTGCACTTAGAACTACAATAAGCATGGTAATGTTAATCTAATACAGCTCCGGCGATCCACTAGCACCCCCCCCCCCCCGCGGTGGTTTTCAAATCCTCTCGATTTCTGAGGTCTCAAGGTTGGCAAGTATGCTTATTATAACATACGCAATAACACAATCGAAATGTTTAAAAACACATATGAAACTGCTGTGGAGGTCCTCGGGTAAAGACATAATTAAAAAGAACCAGGTTCAGATGCCCTTAATTTGTATTAAAATATATCAATAAACCCCAGGGGGAAAGGGTTAGGGTTAAGGTTAGGTAGCAGTTCAACCATATTAGCATACATTAAATAAATACTTTTACAAACATAAGAAGTTCAAGTATGTATAGTGGACTCTAGTCTTATTATAACTGAAACAAATTAAAGAAATAATCAACTTTGAAGGCTTTAGCTGTCCTACTAAATGTGATTAAAGTAAAGCAGGACCATGTTTACTACAAACCTGTACAAACAATGTCTGAAGTTCATTTAATTACATTTTTATTTACACGTCTCCAACTCACAATAGAAGTTATCTAAAGCATGACAGTTGTACCGAAGCTCGACTAATGCGTAATTTACAAGCTGATGTTGGCAGATGCTTCTGGATGTATATCAGAGCGGGAACATGTGATTAATGACGGCAGCAGCAGATAACTGTCAGTGTTTCTGGCACGAGAAGAGAGGACTGACAGCCAATCAATGATCCCAAACACACTGCTTCACTCACGGCCTAACGAGGCTAATTAAACATTCCATTAACGCACACACGCACGTGCACACACACACACACACACACACACACACACACACACACACACACACACACACGTTACAGGACCAACTTAACAGAGTGGTGCAGTGATGACGTATTTTCTTGATTTGTAATTTTTCTTATATCTTTTTTTATTTTGTATTCCCTATTTCCTTTGAATTTGATATGTCTGAAAGCACATGATAGATACAAATTGAATGTATGTTAATTCCAGAAAAGGATGTTTGTTTGTTATGAACTATCATTAACTTAATTAACTATTGTTAATTTGTCTTCATGATAGCTGAAAGGATGATCATTTTAGTTTCCCTTCTGTAGTTGATTGTTAATTACACGAGATCAGTCATTGTGCTTAAATGTGTATTTAAAAACTCTAAATTGGACAGAAGCTATTTGCCTTTACGCTCTGATGATAGAGTGGTTTCACGATAAGGCTTGCTAACTGCTCCTATATAACTGATCCTAAAACACGGAAAGGAGGACTGCTGCAATATACCACTGGGACACTTCATTAGGTTTAAACAAACATGACTCTCACCAACATTTAAAGCATGAAAGGCAGCCGTAACTGTAATGTTCCTGTAATACCATGCTGCATAAAGCGTGATGGATATGAACAGGGATGATTATGAGAGCATCAGTCTTTCTAAGCTGTTTTAATGCTAACAGGAAGTGTGTAATGGACTGTACCCTGGGGCAGGTAGTCAGAGAAAGTGACAGATTTACAGCAGACTTATTTACCACCTCACTTTATTCACCTTATGCTGCTGTAGGTGCTCAGCATTGCCTTAATATGTTGGTACATCTGTTTAATGTGTAATTGCTATGACTTTGCATAGCATCACCAACCTTGTCGACTATTACTTGCCAAAGAAACTGTTTATAAGCTTTTGAATTCATTTGTATTGGGTTACTAACATGTGATATCTTTGGCAATTTACAGCCATGTTTGGAGCTGCTGCTGTATGAGACCAGCCGATTGGTTTAAAAAATCACGTCAACAATGCTGTTATAATTACTCTCATGGCCAGAAGGGCCGACACAATTCTGCACTGCAAGATAATCATAAAGAGATAATTCATATATATTATATTAACGTGGCGGTAGCTAGTTTTAACAAACATTGGCTAGCCAGCTTATACGAAGCTAATGTACGCTATAGCCCGTTAAATAGATAGCTTTCAAATAAGAGTGTTAACTTTCACTAGCCAGCTTGTTAGCTAACACAAGCTAGTTTACTCATTAGATAAGAAACGTTAGCTAGCTAGCTTGTTAGATAGATAGCTAACATCCGCAAGTTAAGATAAGATAAGATAAGATGGTACTTTATTGATCCCAATTTGGGAAATTGTTTAGCTTGATAGCTACACTTGCTAGCTAAATAGCACACTAACTGAATTGAATTCAGCTATGAAAACTTGTTTTGACTCATTTGAAAACTGTGGACCTTTGTCTCCCCTTCTGGCAGTGAGAGTTTATATAAATTGTCCACATGAGCTTTATGCAGTACGACCGGCTGATTTTGGGCCATTTTCATGTCATCCTACACTACAACCACTAACAGAGGCTTGATGTGGTCCTGTAAAACAATTCCATAGTTAAATTGTAGCGGTGAATGATCCCAAATAAAAACTGGAAGAACTGACACTTTTACGTTTGAACCATAAGTGGTAAAAGGGTCGGTGCGTCATAAGGTGAATATTCTAGGCTTCTTTGCAAAAATAACTTCAAATCAGAATGGGATTCAAGCCACACAAACACACAATGCATGACTCTAACACACACAAACAGGTGTAGTGGAGCTGGTTTAGTGAACAGATACTGTGCTGTCAGAGAGCCTCAATGGGTGTCCATCCGTGAGCACCGTCCTTAAAAAGACAGTGTCTTCCTCCCTCCATTTCATTTTCCTCTCGAGCTGCTCCATTACGGCTCTGAGTTGCTCCATTTCTCGTTCACTTTCTCCATTAACAATGTTGCAGTGTGTCTCCTCTCGCCCCGTGTCTTTAGGGCTTCATTTTGGCTCGGGCGGGGGGTAAGGTGTTGTTGTTTCCATCACTGCCATTAAGGGGCTTTTCAAATCTTGCTTGCGTCCAACTGGGGCTCAGTTTCTTAAAATGGGGTTCCTCATCAGGGGCTGAAAAGAGGGAGGATTGTGCTGAGCTGTGACTCTCCATTTTCACCTCCTTCCCTCCTGCAATCAGCTCAAAATATGCCTGTTTTCCTGCATGTCAGAGTCACTGCTACAGCCACATATAGACCATGCAAATACCATTCATTTCCTGTCATGTGTAAAAATGCTCTGATTCTGAAGCTGTGCTTTATGAAGTCTTTTATCCGTGCAACAGGGACCTCAGTAACAGCAGCTGTGTGACTGCTCAGCGAGATGTTTATTGGTGCGATAAAAGAGAATGTAAGTGACGGTAGTTGATTCTGGAGTAGTTTCTATTGAGGTTATAACAAGAAAAGCCCATTTCTTTAAGAGTCTCTTTACTGATTATGTTGCATGTTTAACCCCTGAACATTTGTCAGTCATAGCACTCAACACAAGGGCCTTCGGGGGGGGGGGTCCACAGTTTGCATATTTCCTAGGATGTAATCAATGTGATGTTCAAGGAGTTATGTGGGATATCCAAAACACAAATGTCCCTATCGTAGCTGCTCTTTAATTCTGGTATATTGGGGCATCTATTGATGGATAATTGGTATTTTCTTATGGATTGCTCCCAGTTGAAGGCTGGTAACCAAACAAATATTTTACTGTTTGGTTTTTAAATTGGTCTACCATACATGAACTTTGCGCAAAATACAAACTAATTCCTCTACTGGCAGTACAAGTAAATCCATGCAAAGAAACATGCCTTAAATCCCAAAGCAGTTTTGTTTTTAAAATGTAAAAGTATAGCATGTTTGCATCAATGATAAAATGCTGCGTCAAAAAGAAGAATTACCTAGGAATTCAAGGTTAATCAGGAAAAGGCGTAACAGAGGAACACTTGCAAATTCAAAGTAATACTTGTAAAGTGCCTCATTAAAAACTGAGGTACTTTACAAGAGGCCGGTGAACACCATATTATGTCAGGTTGTAAATAAAGATTTATGAAGAAGGATGTGTGATGTATAGCCACTGAAATCTTGACTCTGCTTATACTGCTTATAAGATTTACTAGGTATTATCACACGGCTTAGTTGAATGCTCAATGCTGATTGGTCAATTTGGACATTCTGGGGGTCTGCTATTTTTCGCTCGCAGACTGTTGCTAAGGAGAACAGACCGTTGCTAAGGAGAACAGACCGTTACTAAGGAGGATCAAGGGACTATTTGCAGTCATATCAGTCAGGGCAATTTAACACCAGCTGTGGCCAAAAAAATAAATTACAATATATTTTCAGACAGGAAGTAAACACTAAAGGGAACAGCAGAAGGAGACAGAAAGGAAGTAAACACTAAAGGGAACAGCAGAAGGAGACAGAAAGGAAGTAAACACTAAAGGGAACAGCAGAAGGAGACAGAAAGGAAGTAAACACTAAAGGGAACAGCAGAAAGAGACAGAAAGGAAGTAAACACTAAAGGGAACAGCAGAAGGAGACAGAAAGGAAGTAAACACTAAAGGGAACAGCAGAAGAAGACAGACAGGAAGTAAACACTAAAGGGAACAGCAGAAGAAGACAGACAGGAAATAAACACTAACGGGAACAACAGAAGAAGACAGACAGGAAATAAACACTAAAGGGAACAACAGAAGAAGACAGACAGGAAATAAACACTAAAGGGAACAGCAGAACAAGACAGACAGGAAGTAAACACTAAAGGGAAAAGCAGAAGAAGACAGACAGACAGGAAGTAAACACTAAAGGGAACGGCAGAAAAAGACGGACAGGAAGTAAACACTAAAGGCAACAGCAGAAGAAGACAGACAGGAAGTAAACACTAAAGAGAACAACATAAGAAGACAGACATGAAGTAAACACTAAAGGGAACAGCAGAAGAAGACAGACAGGAAGTAAACACTAAAGGCAACAGCAGAAGAAGACAGACATGAAGTAAACACTAAAGGGAACAACATAAGAAGACAGACAGGAAGTAAACACTAAAGGGAACAACAGAAGAAGACAGACAGGAAATAAACACTAAAGGGAACAACAGAAGAAGACAGACAGGAAATAAACACTAAAGGGAACAGCAGAACAAGACAGACAGGAAGTAAACACTAAAGGGAACAGCAGAACAAGACAGACAGACAGGAAGGAAACACTAAAGGGAACGGCAGAAAAAGACGGACAGGAAGTAAACACTAAAGGCAACAGCAGAAGAAGACAGACAGGAAGTAAACACTAAAGAGAACAACATAAGAAGACAGACATGAAGTAAACACGAAAGGGAACAGCAGAAGAAGACAGGCAGGAAGTAAACACTAAAGGGAACAACATAAGAAGACAGACAGGACGTAAACACTAAAGGAACAGCAGAAGAAGACAGACAGGAAGTAAACACTAAAGGGAACAGCAGAAGAAGACAGACAGGACGTAAACACTAAAGGAACAGCAGAAGAAGACAGACAGGACGTAAACACTAAAAGGAACAGCAGAAGAAGACAGACAGGTAGTAAACACTAAAGGGAATTTTTAAATCAATATTGTGAGTCAAGTCGGTGGTTTATTTAGTACATAGCCGTGTAATAAGTGGGATAATCGCTGCATATTATCCCTTACGTAAAGTCTCCTCGCGTTACATATTCCTAAGAACAGGTCTGCATGTGTGTGTGTGTGTGTGTTTGTGTGTGTGTTTTGTTTGCCGGTCTCTTACCATGATGGTGGTCACTACAACGGTTCGGTTTTCGATGCCAGACGTGTCGTTAGGATGCAGCGGAGAGTCCTGGATCAGAACCAGTTTGTCAGCATCGTTCCAGTAGCCGATCTGCAGGGAAATCAAGAAGTTAGAGTGTGTATGTGTGTGTGTTTGTTCATGTGTGCATGCGAACATATTGTATAATGCAGCATGCACAACTTGTTTTGATGCAATCCCTGATGTGTTAACAGGAAGTGGAGCTCTTTGCATGACATCATTTGATGTCAAAGAACATGGAGGAAAAGCTCTATGTCGATATATCGTCACAAAAATGCTAAGTGTTGGTAAGTCAAAATGGTCTAGCATCTTACAAGTATTTGTTGCATTATCCCTGTGTGAACTCTTACCTGTTCTATTCTGTGTTTCACTCGTATTGCTGTTGCTTCTCTGACACCTGAACTATTTATTTCTCTACTGCAACTCTTCGATGCTAACGTTGTGGTATTTCAAGAAAAATCCAACATTTATGAGAAAAAATATATATGTGTCACAAAAAGAGTCTTGTATTTTCACTACAATCAAAGTAGTAAGTGTCAAAATGTGTGGTTTTATTCTATGATGAGTCTTGATCAATGTCAATATTTCTTCATAAAATATGACATGTGTTCCTGATGATTTGTTAGCAGGATTAAAGAAAATCTATGGCCTGATTTTGATTAAACTTGGAGAAGATCCGGTAATGTTTTCCCTGAATTGGACCTATTGTATTGCATGGTTTGTCAAATTAATGTTGACTGAAAATCCATTCAATATCATATTATATATCTGTGTTTGGTACGTTCTGTTTCCAGTGAAAGTCTTTGAATTGTGTTGAAAATGAAAAGAATGTTAAACATAAAAGCCTTGGTCACAGCAGGTAGATTCAACATTATTTTCTCAAACTGTGGTTTCCAAATCCAAAATAGCACTTTCATGCTCATGTTGTTGTCATTTCAAATCATGCATTCATCAAGCTGTGATTCAACTTTAAAAACAATAAGTCTTAACATTGACTCATTCCCCCGTTCTCATGCAATATTCCAATTTTAAGCCCAATGTTGTCCTGCTTCTTTTCTCCGAAAGCCATTTCATGTTCTCCTGACAGATCTCTCGTCTTCAGTCCTTCAGGGTCAAACTGACCGACTGGAACTGACAGACATGATATGTCGCGGTCACAGCATTTGCATCCTCCGTCTGTAGAGAGCAGCTACATGCACTACAAAATGTGATTTTTTTATAAAGTGGTGCAAGGATGATGTCTTTTTAAAGTTAGAATCTCTCTGGTTCCCTCGACAGAAAAGACAATGGGATTTTTCCATAGGACTTCCGATTAGGCAGTAAATAACCTCAACGTCTATGATACTTAGATGTTTGTTCAGCAGGATAATCTCTACATACTAACACTCCTTTATAATTAAGGATTAAAGAGCTAATGTTGGGCTATAAAGGAACTACAGCACGGTCACATGACTTCACGTCACCACCGCTAAGCTAGAGGCGGCTAATGTTGGGCTATAAAGGAACTACAGCACGGTCACATGTCTTCACGTCACCACCGCTAAGCTAAAGGAGGCTAATATTGGGCTATAAAGGAACTACAGCACGGTCACATGATTTCACGTCACCACCGCTAAGCTAAAGGAGGCTAATGTTGGGCTATAAAGGAACTACAGAACGGTCACATGACTTCACGTCACCACCGCTAAGCTAAAGGTAGCTAATGTTGGGTTATAAAGGAACTACAGCACGGTCACATGACTTCATGTCACCACCGCTAAGCTAAAGGCGTCTAATGTTGGGCTATAAAGGAACTACAGCACGGTCACATGACTTCACGTCTCCACCGCTAAGCTAAAGGAGGCTAATGTTGAGCTATAAAGGAACTACAGCACGGTCACATGACTTCACGTCAACACCGCTAAGCTAAAGGTGGCTAATGTTGGGCTATAAAGGAACTACAGCACGGTCACATGACTTCACGTCACCACCGCTAAGCTAAAGGCGGCTAATGTTGCCCGTGATGACATTTAGTCGTCTCATTTAGACACTTGTTAGCAACCACCGTTTTTTAAAATCCACCAGTGGGGTATTTACTGACGTGTTTTATATCATAGGACAAACATCTCTTCAGCTTGTGTTAACCACAGACCTTATTTTAGGCTTACATTCAAAAACATGTTCAGAAAACCATTGACCTCCAGACAAGCTAACAGGAAGTGCTAAAATACTGACTCAATTTGGGTTTTAGGACTCATTTCTGCACCACTCTATAAACCAATCCAGTGTCAAAGTGATGGATATTTTAATAGACAAAGAGCTTTAACAGCAACTACAAGCTGGGCAGCCGGCGGGAATGGAGAGCTGTGATTGGCCGAGGCCTCCTGTGTGTAGGGGCATTGGGATGATTGAGGAACATGGAAAATACGGGAACACACACACACACACACACACACACACACACACACACACACACACACACCCACACTGTGTCCTGACAGGACCCTCGCTATGCAAAGACTGGCCAAAGCAGCGTCTGATTGATGGTTCTTCCTGTCTGCTTCCTCCCTTCCTCCCCCCGCTACCTGATTGCTCTCTATTTCATATCTCTCTCTCTCTCTCTCTCTCTCTCTCTCTCTCATCCATCCTGTCACACCCAGAGCTTTTTTTTTTTTTTACATCCTACTTATGATAATAGAAAATGTCACAATATATATTCAGTTGTCACCCCAGCCTTCAAACGTTTCACATGACAGCAAAAGGAATATATTGCATATGCTAAAATATACAGACTAGACACATATAAATCAATATCAGCAATGTAGGCAGTGTGTTGTGGTTCTTTACCCGTCGCGGTCCATTATTCTTCAGCTCAAAAACGTCCATTGTGTAGTTGACCCTGCGGCCATAGTGGTCAAACTGGACATTACCTGTTAATCCCTGCAGCCGGACCTGAGGACAGCACAGGAATAACAAACAGTATTCATTTACTGCATGGAAAGGGTGAAGGAAATACTGCAGCACATCCTTCAAAGGGCAAAAAATAAGCTTTTCACAAAGTGTTAAAAGACATTCAGTACGAGTTGTTGGCATACACAGTATGTTGCATTGTACTATGCTGTTGTGCCACATGTATTGTTGACATTTACGTTTAGTGTTGATTTTAGTTTTGTTCTGATAACGCCTTGTGCTGAATGCTTTGGCAATATGTTTAAAATGTGGTCATGCCAATAAAGCCCCTTTGTATTATATTGTATTGTAGAAGGAGAACAGGAAATAATGATATGATGGTATGATATTTAAAGCTAGAAATGTCAAGTCTGTTTGAGAGTGATAGACCGAACTACAGTGATTCTGCAAAAACGCAGGTGGCTCAGTGACTAATGACTGAGTGGCTCAGTCAGTAGGGGCTTGGACTGTGAGCTGCAGGGTCGCCGGTTCAAGTCCCCCGACCAGACCTAAATATGGAGTGTGGACTGCTACTTGGAGAGGTCCCAGTTCACCTCCTGCCCTGCCGTGGTGCCCATCCCTCCCAATTATTATTATTATGCTAAACTAAACTCAATAATGGGCTTTTACGCATCCAGTGTACAGGGATAATTACACTTAGACGTGTTGCTCCATGCACAAAACATATAAACGGGGCAATCAAATGTGGCAGGACAAAATAATTGTGGCTTTAATGCATTATTGACAATGCAATTTTGTTGTATGGACATGTAATTACTTAGGAGACAAGGCTGTTATAATTGCATCCTGAATTACGTATTTTCTTCTGATTTAAGGTGTTTATTGTGAGGTAAAGTGGACCAAAAACAAAAACAAAAGTGCTTGGTTAGATTAGAGAAACGTCTTGGTTTGGCTTAACATAAGTATGTTTGTTATGTAAATAAAGGAAGGGGTAACAAAAATGGATTTCAGGAGATGTTGAGCTCTTTCTGTTTGAAAGAAAACATAGATTGGACTGATAATGTTCGAATGAATTACACTAGCCTAGAATTACCAGTGCATATTGACCACAACATATTACTATATCTACTGGAAAACTGTGTGGGACTCCTTTGAATCCTACTTAAAGGAAAGGAAAAACGTTGTTCCTATAGGTATCTACACATCTGAGTTGATAATAATGATATGTGGGGTTCCTCAAGGCTCTGTCCTGGGGCCTCTTCTCTTTAACATCTACTTGCTACAACTGATTCAGATAATGGAAAACATCAGAATAAGTTACCATAGCTATGCAGACGACACATGCATTTACATAACAAGCACTGAGTAAGTGCATTAAACCAATCAATGACTGGATGTGCCAGAACTTTCTTCAATTAGACAAAGATACCATTTAGGTAATTGTTTTTGGAGCCAAGAATGAACGAATAAAGTCAGCGCTGAGCTTAAATCGGTTAAAAACAATGGGAAAAGCCAGAAATCTAGGTGTGTTTATGGACTCTGACAATGATTTAAAGTACAGTCACATTGAGAAAATTACAAATTCACCCTACTATCACCTTAAGAATATATCTAGGATTAAAGGACTTTTTAATATCTTTTAGCAGGATTTGGAAAAACGGTCATGTTACAGGTATTAAAACAGGATGGAATTGGTTAAGTATTAAAGCCTGCCCCTTGAATAATTTGATTGATTGATTACAACTCAACACATTGCAGTTAAAAGCTGTGAATTAATACTTTTAAGTAAACTCACTGCCTTCGCATGCTACTGTAGGAAATATCTAACGTTTTGTTTTTTTAAAGCTAAACAGACAGCATATAACGTCAGTCTGTTGTTTTAGGAGTAGTTTAGTTCAAATCATGAGGAAATCTTTCCTTTTGCCTCTCTCTCTCTCTCTCTCTCTCTCTCTCTCTCTCTCTCTCTCTCTCTCTCTCTCTCTCTCTCTCTCTCTCTCACCTGTTTGAGGGTACGCTCCATATCGATGCCTTGGTTCCACGGGGCGGCGGGGTTAGCGAGACAATCGCCAGCGTTCCCCCGTCTGGAAATATCTACTTTCTGCCGGCGGAGGTTCCTGAATGCCTCGGCCATCACCATCACCCCGTCATAGGTCAGCGCTGACGTGTACTGAGGAACAAAGAAGAGAAAATAACTGAACATCACAAGAACAATGTAATAGGGAGTAACAGATTACAAGTTACTACATTTTTTACGATCTATCTATCTATCTATCCATCCATCTATCTATCTATCTATCTATCTATCTATCTCTCTCTCTGTCTGTCTCTCTCTCTTTCTCTCTCTCTATCTAATCAGGATACAAAGAAAAACTGTAATCGATTACTACATTTTTATATCAAATATATTGGTTTCTTATTTTCTATGGTTATACTGTTACGTTCACTTAAGTCAAACACATCTTATTGTTGTTTATTATCTCTTGTTTTTATTTTGCATCATATTTGATAATGAGGTAATCCAAAACTAACGGAAAGTAATCAGGTTACTTTCATATTTTATACTCATATGTATTACCGATTACACTCCTGACATGTAGCTAGTTATTGTACCAGATGAGATTTTTAAAGTAACCCTCCCAACAGCGTTCATCAACACAGGCTTATTGGATTCATTTAAGTTGAAACAAAACCCTAGCACCACGTGATTTTGTAAATTACAGTCTTTAGCTCCCTTGCTGTTCAGTCTGTTTTGGTGTATATACAATGCTGGGACACCTACACACACACGATCACACACATACACACGCACACGCACACACACACACACACACACACACACACACACACACACACACAACACACACACACACACACACAAAGAGCTTCATCTTGCTGATAAAAACAGATTTTGAAAGCTGACATCTGCTGGAAAATCCGACTGGACGTCCGGTTAATGCGGGCGTGAATTGAGATGAAGACACAGCTGCAATATGCAAGATTTCAAATCAAACACACTTCCTTTTTATCGATATGTATCACTATTAGAACGGACGTACGTACACACACACACACTAAGAAAAAGGTATGAGGCCAATTAAATGTTGATTTAGCTGGACAGGCTCTGCAATATCTGCCGGTCAGATCCCCTTAAAACAATGTGAGTTCACGCTGAGTTTCTGCAGTGCCTCGTGTTGCAGAGGAGCAGTACTTTCACTCATTATTTCTGCAAAAGGAAAGGGCATACTCACTTTCAATCTCCCCTAATCTTTATTTGACCTTGATTATTTGCCTCAAGACGAATCCCACTACCTGTCACGAGACATATTTCCCTAAAGCTCACCTCCAGAGAGGCAGGAAGATGGGGAGAAAGGCGAGTGTTTTGTCCAGAACGGGAAGAAGTCTGGCATTGATTATCCCGGCTAGCAGGAGTTCATTAACTTTGCCTCCAGCTCGGGGTGGATCCTATTCATTATCCCACCGCTCACTGTGACATTATGGCGCTCTGCTGCTCTCTATTCCCATGCTACTGTTTGACAAGCACGCCTAAAGAATCACACACAAACACTGGAAGTGCAGAATAAACTCATAAAAGTCAGGACTGAATACACACTGCTAATACAGACGTGAGGGATTATTAAATAATGAGTGTCTCTTTGATTGATTCTTTCCGTGTTCAGTCAGATGACGAAAGCCAGACTTACAGCCATTTAAAAACTAAACAAATGTGTAAAACAACAAAAAAAAGAGTAAAAATACCAGGTATAAATGCTAAAATCTTGATCGGCTATTTAGCTAGCGAACGTTAGCTATCTAGCTAACTACAGAACGTTAGCAATGCATTTTACAAGCTAACTAGTGAATATTAGCCATGTGAAAGCTGGCTAGGTCACGTAAGCTTTCTACCTAACATCCTTGCTATCGAAAGTTAGCTATCTACTTTACAAGCTAGATTACATTCGATTTAAATATAACTAGTTATCCATCTTATAACAAGCTAGCTGGATAATATTGGCAATCTAGCTAGTTATGGCTCTCGTAATTTAAATTTGAATTATTATTTGATTACATATGATTAAATCTGCAGTGAAGACCTGTGTCTACTGTTCAGGCAGTAAAACATTGTTTTTAAGACAACTGGCTTCTTTCACACAGCTTCTTAAGTCTTAAACATGGCTTTAAATTCCAAAATATGTGTTATTTGGATGAACTAATCATACATTGGTAATCTGAAATGGTAAGTTTCATGCCTTATTTAAAAACTAAACAAAAGTGTAAAACCACAAAGAAATGCCAGGTGTAAATGCAAAAATCTTGGTCAGACAGCACTGATGCTATTTAGCTAACGTTAGCTATCTAGCTAGCTAAAGAACGTTAGCTATGTATTTTACAAGCTAACTAGCAAACATTAGCTATCTAAGAAGCTGGCTAGCTTACCTTAGCTTTATAGCTAACATGCTTGCTATCGAAAGTTAGCTATCTACTTTTCAAGCTAGATTATGTTCGATTTAAATCTAACTAGTTATCTATCTTGAGTTAGCTACCTATCTATCAAGCTAGCTGGATACTTTTGACTATCTAGCTATGGCAAAACTACTGGCTCTCTTGAATTTAAATTTGAATTACTATTTGATTTCTTGCAGTGAGGACCTGTGTCTACTGTTGAGCACAGTGAGAGCAAGTATAAAAACATTGTTGACGTGAAAATTGGCTTCTTTCACAGACTCAAGTCTCAAACATGGCTGTAAATTCCCAACTATGTGCTGTTTGGATAAACTAATCACATATCTAAATGGTTAGTTTATTTCCTTTTAAAGTGTTATTATTTAATAATAGCTTATTAAAAAGCTTAAAAGCTGTTTATCTGGCAGTTAAAGGTTGATAAGACGGTAACGCTATGCAATGTAATAGCAATTACGCTCTAACAGGAAGAACCAACACAAAATAAGGCACTATGGAAACGCCTTAGAGCAGATGAAGCATAAGGTGAATAGAAAGATCATTTTTGTGAAACCACAGGTGGAAAGAGTTTATAAGCGTGTTGTGTTCATGCAGCACGGGAATCTCTCATTAGCTCACTACCTGCTGATTCCTGTTACTTTCAAACAGCAGGCATTGCATTTGTCTTCACAAAGTGAGAGCTGCCGGGGGAAAGCCCAAACTCACCGCTGCTGTTAATATATCAGGAGAAAGAAACCGCGCTGTGGACAAACTTAATGGGGGAGCCGAGTAATTTAGTCTGAGTGGATTTTCCCAGGAGTGAGAGAGAGAGCAATTTATCAAGAAATGGAGTGGGGATACACACACAAACACACACACACACACACACACACACACACACACACACACACACACACACACACACACACACACACACACACCGTCATGTGATATCGCCCTGTGTTGTAAACTTTTAATTTGAACCCCCTGAATCCATCACACACGGCACACTACCCCACGTTTCCACTCCACTGCTTTTGGATTTTAAAATAGAAATCTTAGTTGGACACAGATCTGCTCCGAGGTTTTTCTGACCACCGTGGCGTTTTAAATCCGTGCGCAGGAGAACAATGTGGGTCAATCTGTCACATCTGTGCTGTAAGAAAGCGTTGGACGGGATGGAGCAGATTGCTGCTGTGTGCACACGTTTTATCACAGTTTGCTATTTATTATTTTGTTCATTAAGTCAGTTTTTAATGCAGTTCTGTATCAGCGTGTTGTGTGCTCACCTTGCACATTATTATATTCATCTTATCTGACACTGTTCTGTTCCTGCTGTTATCTTTTCTTTGCTGCATCCGCTGTTTTCTCGCTGTTGCAACAACTCCAGTCACCACAGAGGAATTATTAAAGCACGGAAAGCATGTGCAGTAATTCCCACGAATATGCACCTTTCTTTTAATGCATACTGCACGTTTTTGCACTGTGAAGTCCGCTGATCTTGCTAAGACTTATCATCTTATATCAAGTCATAGTTGAACTCGGTTTGAATATAATGTATCATGCAAGAGCTGCTTGTTTAAAAAGGTCCTATTATGCTTTATTCCTTTGTATCAACCTTGACCTAATTCCTGTGTTTATGTACCATTAAGCACTAACACAAGATCATTGTATGGTTATTTTTTTTTTATTTGTCATTTTCTTCAGAATTGTATTATTTTCCATATATTATTTTTGCTTTAAGAACTGGATAATGGTTTCACAAAAAGTTTGATAGTTGCTCCTTTATATCAAATTAATTCCTGTGTTTATGCACCATTATACACCAAAACCAATCATTGAATCTGCACTAATTCTAATCCCTAAAATACCCCAAAATCCCCCCAAAATACAGACAAAGTGCATTACCGTTAGACATACCTTGGGGGGGGCGTCGGAGCCGGGGTACTCCCTCTGGTCCAGTTTGTTCCAGCGCTGCATAAGCTTTATGACCATGGGGTTACTGAAGTCCACCAGCTGGAAGCCCGTCACGTTCGCTCCGCCGTGCATAAAACGCTCCAGATTAATGTCCTTAAAACCCTGAGGAGAGAAACCAGAGAGAAACCAGAGAAAACGCTGAATCCAGGGACAGAAAAACTGGGGAAAATGCGCTCCAGATTAATGTCCTTAAAACCCTAAGGAGAGAAAAGAGAGAGAAACTGAATCCAGGGACAGAAAAACTGGAAACAAATCAAATGACTTCTTAAATTCCAGAACATTATGTTTAAAAAGCCCCCAGTACGCTTTTATCCTTTCCTTTATATCAACCTAGACCTAATTCCTGTGTTTATGCACCATTTTAAACTAAAACAAGGTCATTTAATGTTTTTTTTACAGGGTAATTTGTTTTTTTGTTTATTTAGAATTGTATTACTTTCAATATAATATTTTTTCATTTTAGAATTGTTAATGGTTCAAGCCATGCATGAAGCGCTCCAGATTAATGTCCTTAAAACCCTGAGGAGAAAACGAGAGAGAAAACACAGAAAAACTGAATCCAGGGACAGAAAAACTGGAAAAAATATATAAAGGAATTCTTCCATTCCGGAACATCACTCACGACTCACTACGGAACACTGTGACATCACTACGGAACACTGTGACATCACTACGGACACTACACTGTGACATCACAACGGAACACTGTGACATCACTACCCAACACTGTGACATCACTACCCAACACTGTGACATCACTACGGAACACTGGGACATCACTACGGAACACTGTGACATCACTATGGAACACTGTGACATCACTACGGAACACTGTGACATCACTACGGAACACTGTGACATCACTACCCAACACTGTGACATCACTACGGAACACTGTGACATCACTACGGAACACTGTGACATCACTACCCAACACTGTGACATCACTACCCAACACTGTGACATCACTACGGAACACTGTGACATCACTACGGAACAGTGTTGGGTGTAACGCGTTACAAATGGAGTTACAGTAATGTATTACTTTTTGCTGTAACAAAGTAATGTAACGCGTAGGATATTACCCAAATCTGTCATTAGTAATTAATGACAGATTTGGGTAATATCCTACACGTTACAATTCTCAGTAACGCAGTTTTAACCCGAAATGAAGTTTTGATTTTTAAGAATTCACTAACATCACCAGACATTCCGACACCAGAGAAAAATTGTGCCGGTAAGAAATTAAAAACTCCGTTCCACGGCGCACCAATGGCTCGAACTGCGACAACAACAACTTTACGGCAGCACTGTCCAACTCTGGTCACAGTTTTGATCCACTAACAAGTCCTTAAACTCTGCAGAGCCCATACCGTGTTCCTGTTAGAG
>JAPTMU010000277.1:51595-84095 GCA_028583405.1 Pogonophryne albipinna
TATACACCTGAACATCAGCAGGAGAGGACTCTTTAAAGTAGAGACACTACATACTGATATACACCTGAACATCAGCAGGAGAGGACTCTTTAAAGTAGAGACACTACATACTGATATACACCTGAACATCAGCAGGAGAGGACTCTTTAAAGTAGAGACACTACATACTGATATACACCTGAACATCAGCAGGAGAGGACTCTTTAAAGTAGAGACACTACATACTGATATACACCTGAACATCAGCAGGAGAGGACTCTTTAAAGTAGAGACACTACATACTGATATACACCTGAACATCAGCAGGAGAGGACTCTTTAAAGTAGAGACACTACATACTGATATACACCTGAACATCAGCAGGAGAGGACTCTTTAAAGTAGAGACACTACATACTGATATACACCTGAACATCAGCAGGAGAGGACTCTTTAAAGTAGAGACACTACATACTGATATACACCTGAACATCAGCAGGAGAGGACTCTTTAAAGTAGAGACACTACATACTGATATACACCTGAACATCAGCAGGAGAGGACTCTTTAAAGTAGAGACACTACATACTGATATACACCTGAACATCAGCAGGAGAGGACTCTTTAAAGTAGAGACACTACATACTGATATACACCTGAACATCAGCAGGAGAGGACTCTTTAAAGTAGAGACACTACATACTGATATACACCTGAACATCAGCAGGAGAGGACTCTTTAAAGTAGAGACACTACATACTGATATACACCTGAACATCAGCAGGAGAGGACTCTTTAAAGTAGAGACACTACATACTGATATACACCTGAACATCAGCAGGAGAGGACTCTTTAAAGTAGAGACACTACATACTGATATACACCTGAACATCAGCAGGAGAGGACTCTTTAAAGTAGAGACACTACATACTGATATACACCTGAACATCAGCAGGAGAGGACTCTTTAAAGTAGAGACACTACATACTGATATACACCTGAACATCAGCAGGAGAGGACTCTTTAAAGTAGAGACACTACATACTGATATACACCTGAACATCAGCAGGAGAGGACTCTTTAAAGTAGAGACACTACATACTGATATACACCTGAACATCAGCAGGAGAGGACTCTTTAAAGTAGAGACACTACATACTGATATACACCTGAACATCAGCAGGAGAGGACTCTTTAAAGTAGAGACACTACATACTGATATACACCTGAACATCAGCAGGAGAGGACTCTTTAAAGTAGAGACACTACATACTGATATACACCTGAACATCAGCAGGAGAGGACTCTTTAAAGTAGAGACACTACATACTGATATACACCTGAACATCAGCAGGAGAGGACTCTTTAAAGTAGAGACACTACATACTGATATACACCTGAACATCAGCAGGAGAGGACTCTTTAAAGTAGAGACACTACATACTGATATACACCTGAACATCAGCAGGAGAGGACTCTTTAAAGTAGAGACACTACATACTGATATACACCTGAACATCAGCAGGAGAGGACTCTTTAAAGTAGAGACACTACATACTGATATACACCTGAACATCAGCAGGAGAGGACTCTTTAAAGTAGAGACACTACATACTGATATACACCTGAACATCAGCAGGAGAGGACTCTTTAAGTAGAGACACTACATACTGATATACACCTGAACATCAGCAGGAGAGGACTCTTTAAAGTAGAGACACTACATACTGATATACACCTGAACATCAGCAGGGAGGACTCTTTAAAGTAGAGACACTACATACTGATATACACCTGAACATCAGCAGGAGAGGACTCTTTAAAGTAGAGTAATTCCCATTCTCAAATGTGTAAAATAAGACAGTAACTTAAATGGTGTCAGATGAAACTACTGTCTGATGATGCACACGATGCACTTTTGGTCGACAACATATTTGAAGTGTGAAGCTTCTTTGGATAATTCAAAACGTTAAGATATGTTTACAATAGACAAATGAAACGTTTTTTTTGTGAGATTTATTTTGCTCCTCTCTTCACATCATCGCTTTTTATTCATCCCTGAGCTCCTATATGCCCCATTTTCAATATTTCACACACACACACACTCTCACACACTGACATGCACACCCATCTGTCGTAGCCCGTGTTATCCCCTGTCTCCATGGGGAGGTTTAATGACAGACGGGCCAGATGATGCTCCTCCCGGTGAAGAACATCCAAAGTTTCTCAAACCGGCTTTATGCAAGAACCCGTGTGACAAAACAATCACCAGAACACGAGGTAAAACATTGTGTCTTTCTCAGCTTAGAGAGCTGATCAACAGCCTCCCGTGTACAGGTTGAGTTTCTCTTCATCCCTGCAGCTGATAAAGAACAAACAGCGACACATAGCTCTCTGTATTATCTGAGAACAGATAGTTGATAAAGCTTTAATGCCAGGTTTCGGTCTGACCAGCTCTTTATTTTGCTCATACTTACTTGCTCATTTTCACCCTCTGTCTAAAACCAATTCAATTCAAGTTTATTTATATAGCCCAAAATCACAAATCCTATTTGTCTCAGAGGGCTTCACAAGTCAACAAACACAATTGGCAATGTAAAACAATGTGAAAACGACAAATGTATCTTACAAGATCAATGTGAAAATAATACCAATTTAAAAAGGAACATAACACAAAGACACAAATACAGTTAGAGTTCAATAAATACAATTCCATAAAACGAAGGGTCCATGAGGAGGGGGGGTTAAAACCAGTCTTAAAGGTGGGGTAGGTAATTTTGGAGAAACCAGCTCGAGTGGCTAGAATTTGAAAATACACAGCCGGAGAAAACCTGCCCCTTCCTTACAGAGCCCCTCCTCCAACACACATGACCAATGAGGGCATGAGATAAGTTTGTGCCCAGATGGAAGGCTGACAGGCAGGTAGGCCATCCAGTTACTTTAGCCGGCTCAGATGATTGGTCGTGCTTTCTACAGCACCACGGCTTCCACAGATGATATTTTTTTATGGATTTATTGTCAAAGCACTTCAGATATTCATTGCTATCGGGATGTTAAGAGCATTCCATGGAATATAACAACAAGTGTATCTCGAGCTGGTTTCTCAAACTTACCTACCCCACCTTTAACTGTGCGCTGTACTAAAGAGGAAAGTCTTTAACCTACTCTCAAATGTGTGAACACCGTCTGCCTCCCTAATCGTCACTGGAAGTTGGTTCCAGAGGAACGGGGCTTGGCAGCCGAGAGCTCTAGCACCTGACCTTTTTTTGTGGACTCTGGGAACCACCAACAGACCTGCACTCTGCGATCTTAATGCCCTAGAGGGGCAATAGGAGACCAGAGCCCAGTCTGCTGTGATTGGTTAGCTGGCCGGCTCTGTTGTGATTTGTCAACCGCTTAGAGATGTCCCGCCCCTTAGCCTATCACGTACAATGTGTTGGAGCGCTAGCCAATAGAAAAGGGAGTGTTGCACGTTAATACAATTTAAAAAAATCAAATAAGTAAATACTAATAACAAATAAGTACACCATGCTAAAAAACTTTAAGAAGCAGTATTTAAAAAAATAAACATACAAACTAATTTAGTATTGAAATAGCCGGCGACGTCACCTTGTAAATAGATTGCACAGGAGTGTATACTTCACATAAGCTGTGGTGTTGCACCAAGTGTTTGTATTTACATGCACATTACTCATATGGTAGATACTGCAGTCTGTCTTGGCTCAAAATCAGAGAGTAAGAGTGTAAAGAAGGTAAGTTTGCTCGAGGGACGGGGGGGATAGGAGGAGACATTTTCTGATGTGGTTAGACACAGCCTAATGCAAAATGTACACACACACACACACACACACACACACACACACACATCATTGAGTTGGATAGGTGGCGATAGGGGAATTGTTGTTATATTGCAGAAAACTAGAGAGCAGGATGTTGGAGTGAATCCAGACGAGTTTGTGTTTATCCGAGACCTTAAGAAGAGGAACGAGGAGACTCTAATGATCTCTGCAGGGAGACGGGGGCTGCAGCAGGAAAAGGAACAACAAGAAACAGTGTGAATGAGTAACTGTGAACAATCTGAGAGAAGACAATCTCTTTTTTTCATTTGCTAGATTGGCGTCCCCCTGCGTGCTCAGGTCTGATCGAGGCATTTTGAGTTGATGCGCTTCAGTAAAACCCTGTTTGCTCACCTCTGATCCACCGACTGTTCAACAACACTGAGAATAAACAAACAGCAGCCAGCGGTGTTTAATTAAGGATCTCTTGCTCACCTGCTGACTCTCACAACGATTCGCTTTGTCGTGTTTTCAGATCGGTGTGCAGGTGCATCTCAGCTCTGCAGGCCTGCTGTTAGCAACACAGGAACCGCTCTGATCTGCAGGAAAACTGATGAAGGAACTCTTTAAAATCCTTCTGGCAATAACAGGTCTAACAAGGAAAGGACACAGTACAATATAAGCTACTTCATTGTTATTTTGCACTTAATAATATAATGAGATATGAACGTTTGTTATTGTTTTTTATCACCCAAAGTCAGTCAGCATGTTCTGTGGAGCTGCAGACATTGGACTTTATTTAGCACTCAACAATTGTTTATTGTTTGTAGAGAAAGATCTAGTCATATAGTACCCTCTTTTATGGGTGTAATGTTATCCCTGAACACAAACTCTAATGTGAATGTACTCAGGGAGGTTTTTCTATGAACTACCAGCTTTAATCTGGATTTTAAGATCCTTTTGTACATTTAAAATAGAGCCAATAAGGCATAGAAAGAGACCATCAAGTCAAGTCGATCCTAAATGTGTTGAAGGAGGTTGAGACAGAAGAAGAGAAACTCCATCTGGAGGTTTTTAGCCTCTGCAGACCATTCACATGCACTAATGGCGCATTTCCACTACAGGGCCTCGCTCAGTATGGCTAGGCCTCGTTACGGACAGGCTCACTTTCTGCTGCGTTTCCATTACAGTTTAGGAACTGGGGCAGTAACTATAGTAACGCAGTGTAGGCGGAGCCGTGACGTCATCTTCAATGAGAACCACAAAACCAAAACACAGCCGTTAGCTGTTAGCCCTCAGAGCTCACAGCTCCTCATATCTGTTCAGAAACTAGACAAAAGTTAAACAAGTACAAACCACAGACTGTCTGTGTCATGGAGAATACAGTCACTGTTTTATTTATGTCTGTAGGCCGTTGTTGTGAGTGTGGACGGTCGGAGCATATATAACGTTAGCTTAGCCGATCTCCATTTAGAAAACACGCATTTTAAAAGGTTTTTTCGCCTGCCGTCTGTCTGCAGACTTGTCAAAGCATTAATTCATGGTTTTTACTAACCGGTATCAGTATGTTGTTACTTCGGCATCATTTAGAAACGTGTATTACAATTTAATCACGGTCAAATATGTTCATCTTGTTGTAGTTGTAGCCCCCTTGCCAGCGATTCTCTCTCTAGTGTAGCATACTCAGCCCGACTCAGCCTGGTTGTTCCTGGCCCTAGAACCACGATTTTATGGGGCCAGAAAAACTGTGAATTAGGACCCGCTAGCCGGTACTAGGCCAAGTGGAAACGCAACCAAAAACGGGCACGGTTCGGCACGCTTAAAGCGAGCTCCGCGCTGTAGTGGAAATGCGCCAAAAAACCCACTAAAGGAAAGGGAAACCCCCCCCGCCTCGAAAAACACATTAAAGCTCCTTTAAAGCAGACATAGTGAGAGATCGGTGAAGCTCTTCATTAATATTAATTTATGTTTTACCCACCAGAGCTTTTGCCCCCGATTGAGTGTGTTTGAACCTGTGTGTGCATCTCCAGGAGGGAAATCACAGCTCTTTAAATCATAGTGACACAGGAACACAGTGGAGCAGTGCAGAGGTTAACAGCAGAGATATCGAAGCCACCAACACTAAACATGGTTGATGGCGTTTTGTTGTGACACGCTCGTCTTTATTTCCCTCGGCAAATTAAGTCATATATTACACACAGAATGGGCGAGAAATGAACGTCTCCCTTGTTGAAATTGAGATAAAAACTATTTCTCATTGGTGACTTAGGGAAGAAGGCAGGAGTGTAACACGTCAATTTCATACTTAGAATAAAATACAGAACATCAGAAATGGGACCAAGACATGAGTTTAAAATATTGTTCATGATGCATACACAGAATACATACATATGCACAGATACTAAAACACACAGTAACATGATCAGTTTGTGGATAAAAACTCTTATTTAAAAGTGGCTAAATACCGTCTGTAGGTCACTCTCAGATCAAAACCCCCAAATAAAATCCCCTCCTTTGTCTCAATAGGTAAACGTGGCACCTTAAAGGTGGGGTAGGTCATTTTGGAGAAACCAGCTCGAGTGCGCTAGAATTTGAAAATACACAGCCGGAAGAAATCTGCCACTTCCTCACAGAGCCCCTCCTCCAACACACACGAACGCGCACATGACCAATGAGGGCACGAGATAAGTTTGTGCACAGATGGAAGGCTGACAGGCAGGTAGGCCATCCAGTTACTTTAGCCGGGCCGGCTCAGATGATTGGTCGTGCTTTCTACAGTACTACGGCTTCCACTGATGAGTTTGTTTATGGATTTTTTGTCAAAGCACTTCAGATATTCATTGCTATCGGGATGTTAAGAGCATTCCATGGAATATAACAAAAAGTGTATCTCGAGCCGGTTTCTCAAACTTACCTACCCCACCTTTAAAGCTTCGCCACTTGATATTTTGTACAAGATTAAAGCATGTGTACGTGGGTAAACTGGCTACAATGGGCTTGTTCATGCTGTGAAAACTGCACCAGTACTGAATCATGAGGTTAGCAAGAGTTAGCAAGAGTTAGCAAGAGTTAGCACCCAAAGGTGTTCCTTTTAAATGTCTCTGTACGACAAATTTGAGGTATATAAAACTACAATAACATACCTAACGTTTGAGAGAAGCTATGAAAATAACAAAACAACACATACGTGGACAGAAGAGTCTAAAGCCAGTAAACAGATAATGCTGAGCAGGTTTTAGCTTCTTCCATGCTAACATTTCCTAATTTCGGTAAATATAACTTCTGGATATCTTAAGACAGAAATCGGAGACAGGAGCCAAAATATGTCTTAAGTATTCACAGATATTATATACAGTAATTGACATAATGTAAGGTGACCAGATTTTCAAAATTAAAACCGGGGACATTTTGAGTTTTGCGGTCAATATATCATTAACATATCCAATTTTCTTCACTGTTAAAGAAAAAAGGGAGACAATTCTGGTTCAATGTAATTCGAACATTTGAACTGTTGGATACAAACAGAGAGACGATAGCTCATATATGAGACTTCAAAGGTCTTTTATTTTGAAACTCTACATCAGATTGTCCAGATTCTCTCTGAGTGACTAGATGGGGTGTCCTGCTATCACCCTGGAGTGAAATAAGTATTTGAGAATTTGACAGTTTTTTATTTATTCTTGTGTAAAAACAGAAGGACGATAGCCCATATATGAGATTTCAAAAGTATTTTATTTTGAAATTCTACATCAGATTGTCCTGATTCTTTCTGAGTGACTAGACGGGGTCTCCTGCTATCACCCTGAAGTGAAATAAGTATTTGATTGACTTTGAATGACTCTTTGATTATGGACAGTTTCCATTAAATAATAAATCAAAATATAGATGGACAATAGATCTAATTTGAGATTTTAAACAAAATACATTTTAAAGTCACCCAGTGGAAATGTCAGATATGTCTTCATAACTGTATCCTTACATTTTACATGCACTCAGTTATAATGTGGTAGTTATACGTAGTTTGTTTTAAATTATTATTGATCACATTATATAGTACATATTTCTTAATTTAAGCTCCAGTATATATGAATATGTTTGGTGTGTTTTTTAGGTATATCTGTTATTGACCGAGTAAACGCTTTTATTTTGAAGGCAGTTTTTACAGGCCTCTACCGTAATGCGTATTCGTGCACCGCAATACAACATGCGGGCTGGCTTGACTGTGTTTTCCGAAGTGGGGGCTGGCTCGACCACAGTCTGTTTACCCAGTGTTTCCTGACATGAAACGTTTTATTTCACCTTGCTATGTGTTTTTAACGTATATTAAAAAACGGGGACATTTCCGGGGACAGTTTCAACCGGGGACAGGCCAATACAAACAGGGACTGTCTGGTCACCCTAACATAATGTCCTGTTATCGACTCCTTAGAAAGTGTGTCTTCACATTTTTCCGAAAGTAAACAAAGGTCATATAACTGTTTTGCTATTTGAAGTTGTTGTTGTTATCATGTTCTTGAACTTTCCTGGAAATAAGGCAGTGTTTCATCCTCTGGGAACATTGAATGTCTGTCTGAAACCTCATGAAAACACATCCAATACTTGTTGAGATATTTGAGTGAGGACCAAAGTGACTTATTGATTGAAGGACAACATGCCATCCATAAAGCCATGTTGCTAGCACTGCTAAAAAAGATCAAATAAAGGTATTTTTGATGTCACACCAGTTCTCCAACGCTTCCCACAGGCTTGACGTTCCTTTGTTAAAATGTGATTAACACCAGGCATACATATGAGCTTCTTGCCCCAAAACACCCCAGTCTGAATGCTGTGAGAGCCTTTTCTGTTACGCTGTGTTGCAAAAGCAGCTGTAGGGAGTATCGTGGGCGATGAGGAGATAAATCCTGAGCCCAATCGGTGTTGATATCGCTTGTTAGCGTCCGTAATGAGGTCAGAGTCTCACTGTCCGGTCTCAGGCAGCACGAAACAATAAAGATAGATCTATAGAGCAGCTGGGAGCATGAAGGGTGACCGAGATGATGGAGGATGTTCTGCTGCAAACCAACACACATCCTTTACTCAAGTAGAAAAAGTAGAAGTACTGACTAAACTTCTTTACTCAAGTAAAAGTAAAGAGTGCTTTGAAATGTACTTCAGTAAAAAGTACCCATAACTAGCAGCTGCTTTAAAGAGTACCTGACCTCCCTTTATATTAATAGAACAATAATGTCATTGTTAGCTAATGAATGTTTCCATGCTGAACAACGGCAACATGACAACGTTTCCATTGGTCCCTCTTCTTTAGAGAAGACCAGGAAATGATGGATACACGGATCGTGTTCAAATCAATAGGCACGCAATGACTCTAAAGAATAATGATCACGCCACCAAACACACATTCAGACTAAAGGAACCAGCTGTTTGGAAAATGAGAGAAGTAGAAAGTTCAGGTGTTTGGGTTCAACATGTGAGAAGTAGAAAGTACAGGTATTTGGGTTCAACATGTAAGAAGTAGAAAGTACAGGTATTTGTGTTCAACATGTAAGAAGTAGAAAGTACAGGTATTTGGGTTCAACATGTAAGAAGTAGAAAGTACAGGTATTTGTGTTCAACATGTAAGAAGTAGAAAGTACAGGTATTTGTGTTCAACATGTAAGAAGTAGAAAGTACAGGTATTTGTGTTCAACATGTGAGAAGTAGAAAGTACAGGTATTTGAGTTCAACATGTGAGAAGTAGAAAGTACAGGTATTTGAGTTCAACATGTGAGAAGTAGAAAGTACAGGTATTTGGGTTCAACATGTAAGAAGTAGAAAGTACAGGTATTTGGGTTCAACATGTAAGAAGTAGAAAGTACAGGTATTTGGGTTCAACATGTAAGAAGTAGAAAGTACAGGTATTTGTGTTCAACATGTGAGAAGTAGAAAGTACAGGTATTTGAGTTCAACATGTGAGAAGTAGAAAGTACAGGTATTTGAGTTCAACATGTGAGAAGTAGAAAGTACAGGTATTTGTGTTCAACATGTAAGAAGTAGAAAGTACAGGTATTTGGGTTCAACATGTAAGAAGTAGAAAGTACAGGTATTTGTGTTCAACATGTAAGAAGTAGAAAGTACAGGTATTTGTGTTCAACATGTAAGAAGTAGAAAGTACAGGTATTTGAGTTCAACATGTAAGAAGTAGAAAGTACAGGTATTTGTGTTCAACATGTAAGAAGTAGAAAGTACAGGTATTTGGGTTCAACATGTAAGAAGTAGAAAGTACAGGTATTTGTGTTCAACATGTAAGAAGTAGAAAGTACAGGTATTTGTGTTCAACATGTAAGAAGTAGAAAGTACAGGTATTTGTGTTCAACATGTAGAGAAGTAGAAAGTACAGGTATTTGAGTTCAACATGTGAGAAGTAGAAAGTACAGGTATTTGGTTCAACATGTAAGAAGTAGAAAGTACAGGTATTTGAGTTCAACATGTAAGAAGTAGAAAGTACAGGTATTTGGGTTCAACATGTAAGAAGTAGAAAGTACAGGTATTTGGGTTCAACATGTAAGAAGTAGAAAGTACAGGTATTTGTGTTCAACATGTAAGAAGTAGAAAGTACAGGTATTTGTGTTCAACATGTGAGAAGTAGAAAGTACAGGTATTTGGGTTCAACATGTAAGAAGTAGAAAGTACAGGTATTTGAGTTCAACATGTAAGAAGTAGAAAGTACAGGTATTTGATGTTCAAAATGTAAGAAGTAGAAAGTACAGGTATTTGGTTCAACATGTAAGAAGTAGAAAGTACAGGTATTTGTGTTCAACATGTAAGAAGTAGAAAGTACAGGTATTTGAGTTCAACATGTAAGAAGTAGAAAGTACAGGTATTTGAGTTCAACATGTAAGAAGTAGAAAGTACAGGTATTTGTGTTCAACATGTAAGAAGTAGAAAGTACAGGTATTTGGGTTCAACATGTAAGAAGTAGAAAGTACAGGTATTTGAGTTCAACATGTAAGAAGTAGAAAGTACAGGTATTTGTGTTCAACATGTAAGAAGTAGAAAGTACAGGTATTTGAGTTCAACATGTAAGAAGTAGAAAGTACAGGTATTTGAGTTCAAAATGTAAGAAGTAGAAAGTACAGGTATTTGTGTTCAACATCTGAGAAGTAGAAAGTATAGGTATTTGAGTTCAACATGTAAGAAGTAGAAAGTACAGGTATTTGGGTTCAAAATGTAAGAAGTAGAAAGTACAGGTATTTGTAGTTCAACATGTAAGAAGTAGAAAGTACAGGTATTTGTGTTCAACATGTAAGAAGTAGAAAGTACAGGTATTTGGGTTCAACATGTAAGAAGTAGAAAGTACAGGTATTTGTGTTCAACATGTGAGAAGTAGAAAGTACAGGTATTTGTGTTCAACATGTAAGAAGTAGAAAGTACAGGTATTTGTGTTCAACATGTAAGAAGTAGAAAGTACAGGTATTTGTGTTCAACATGTAAGAAGTCAAAGTGAAAAGTCGTCAGAAAAATAAGTAGTGGAGTAAAGTACTGATACCAGAAACATGTACTTGAGTACCGAAGTATTTGTACTCCACTACTTCCCACCTTTGCATCTAGATGGTGGAGAAAGTGGTTTTTCAGACGGTTAAATGAGTTCAAATGAAGCGTACTCACAGTCACTTCCTGTTGTTTCTGATTATTGGCCATCGAGGACCAAACTGTGCTTCCACACCGAGAACAATTTAGATAATGTGTTGCTCTTTTCTGAGCCTCAGTGGGTGGTGGGAGACGCACGATTGCTTCCATGTTGGAGGTAGTTTGTTTACATATCTTTAAACGGGCAAATCCCACACTTAAATCGCTTTCTTTTATATCAGCGTTGTGTTGACCAGCGGCGTTTTGAGAGGAAGACTCAACCTGGAGTGACTTCATATCTCGTCTCAAGCCTTCAAATTATAACTGATGTGTAAGAGAACATGTGTCACGTCTTAATATACTCAACGCACTTTGAATCAATGCAAAAGCAGCCAATAGCATTGAGCTAGCAGCAAAGAACTGGGCATTGCAGACAGAAAACAGACGATACTTGTCATTTTAGACGTAAAGACTCTTCCAGGATCGACGAAAATGAAAGGAGACATTTTACAAGTAACTCAAAATGCGTCGCAGGAATGATTTTATCTTATAGATTAATTAAGTTTCATTAAGAGGGCATAACGAGTCGTAGTAAAAACGCAAAGTGTACAACTTTAAATTGGCCTGGCTTCATTTGCCTCAGGATTCAAGACTTAATGATGACTTTGAAAACTCTGTATTTGACCTTCAATTTAGCTCATGAATGTAAATATATTGAAATAGAGGTAGAACCACAAGTCCAATCAAACTTCATCACATTCGGCGTGTTCAAGGGAGCTTCCACATGTTCTTATATTGTGTTCCAGTTGTAGTGTCACCAGCTTTATTAACCTTTACTTCAGATAAACACTTTTGGGGCTTTATGAATGTTATGAAGTCACCTTTTAGGCAAGAGACGAACCAATTAGATTACCAATATGTGATTAGTTGATCCATATAAAGCATATCTGGGAAATTGATGGCGATGTTTTGGATGTATTGTCATATCAGAGAGATTTACGCCAAGAGACACATTCTAAATTGGACAGATGAGTCTTTGCCGTAATTTGCACCTACTTGATCTATTGACTTTGTTTTCAAGGTCGTCTATTGTGGCGCAATTTAAAGTGGACCTATCATGCTATATTTTCATAATGTATTGTAGGGCCATACCTCTATAAAACATGTCTGTGAAGTTTTTTTTTCAAAATACCAAACAGATCCTGCATTTTAGCCATGCCTCATTTCGCTCTATTTGCTCTATTCCAGCCCTGTCTTCACAAGGGCTGATTCTGTGGCAAATGAGCTGCAGCTGACCACGGGTGAGGCACGAGCGTCATGTTACCATGCCACGCAACCTCTCATTCCCCTGATAGGTGGAGAGTTGCCCATATAGGCGGAGCTCCTCGTTTCTGATGTCAGAGATATTTCAAATCTGGATCAGTCTGTATCAGATCCGTTGCAGCCCCGTTTTTAGAGATTTGGGTACGGAGGAAAAGAGAGAGGGTTGTGTTTTCTGACACTTGGTGAGTTCCCTGACACACCGGGGACACATATTCATGTATAAAAGACGTACAAAGGTGCATTTTGCATGATAGGTCCCCTTTAAGATATACAGAATAAGGTTTTACACTTTAGTAACTGGGAATCCGTCCAAAGTCAACCAGCTGTAGATGGGAGTTGATTATTATCCATGAAGTACAGAAACTAGTCCCAAATGAAATACTACAGCAGTAAAAATAATAATATGCACCACCTTGAACTAACTATATGTTTTACCATATAGCTGATGAATGGGGCGAAGCCTGCGAGCTAGTTCAGGCAGTCAACTTGAGCACCAATGATACTTTAACACGCGACGCACCTCGTCCCTCTTACAACCAACCAAACGCATTCTCCTAAACATGCCGCTCTATTTAAGCTGCCAGGTCTTCCTGCCTCTGCCTCGCTATGCTGCTGTGTTCACTGGCTATTGCTGCCTTCATGTTGCTGCTGCTGTGTTTCATGTTGCTGCTACTCGCCTTCCCCACCACCACCCCAGCTTCCACCCCAGCTCCACCCCAGCTTCCACCCCACCACCACCCCAGCTTCCACCCCAGCTCCACCCCAGCTTCCACCCCACCACCACCCCAGCTTCCACCCCCAGCTTTCACCCCAGCTTCCACCACAGTTTCCACCCAAGCTTCCATCCCAGCTTCCATCCCAGCTCCACCCCAGCTTCCACCCCAGCTTCCACCCCAGCTTCCACCCCAGCTTCCACCCCCAGCTTTCACCCCAGCTTCCACCACAGTTTCCACCCAAGCTTCCATCCCAGCTTCCATCCCAGCTCCACCCCAGCTCCACCCCAGCTTCCACCCCAGCTTCCACCCCAGCTCCACCCCAGCTTCCACCCCACCACCACCCCAGCTTCCACCCCAGCTTCCACCCCAGCTTCCACCCCAGCTTCCCCCCCAGCTCCACTCCCCAGCCTCCACCCCAGCTTCCACCACAGCTTCCACCCCAGCTTCCACCCCAGCTTCCACCCCAGCTCCACCCCAGCTTCCACCCCAGCTTCCACCCCAGCTTCCACCCCAGCTCCACCCCAGCTTCCACCCCAGCTTCCACCCCAGCTTCCACCCCAGCTTCCACCCCAGCTTCCACCCCAGCTTCCCCCCAGCTCCACCCCCCAGCCTCCACCCCAGCTTCCACCCCAGCTTCCACCCCAGCTTCCACCCCAGCTTCCACCCCAGCTTCCACCCCAGCTTCCCCCCCAGCTCCACCCCCCAGCCTCCACCCCAGCTTCCACCCCAGCTTCCACCCCAGCTTCCACCCCAGCTCCACCCCCCAGCCTCCACCCCAGCTTCCATCCCAGCTCCACCCCAGCTTCCACCCCACCACCACCCCAGCTTCCACCCCAGCTTCCACCCCAGCTTCCACCCCAGCTTCCACCACAGCTTCCACCCCAGCTTCCACCCCAGCTTCCACCCCAGCTCCACCCCAGCTTCCACCCCAGCTTCCACCCCAGCTTCCACCCCAGCTCCACCCCAGCTTCCACCCCAGCTTCCACCCCAGCTTCCACCCCAGCTTCCACCCCAGCTTCCACCCCAGCTTCCCCCCCAGCTCCACCCCCCAGCCTCCACCCCAGCTTCCACCCCAGCTTCCACCCCAGCTTCCACCCCAGCTTCCACCCCAGCTTCCCCCCCAGCTCCACCCCCCAGCCTCCACCCCAGCTTCCACCCCAGCTTCCACCCCAGCTTCCACCCCAGCTCCACCCCCCAGCCTCCACCCCAGCTTCCATCCCAGCTTCCATCCCAGCTTCCATCCCAGCTTCACCTGTAGGCTCGGGGGATAGTTATCTAATCATCACTCAATGGTCTTTGTATATCTATGGAGCGATGAGGCCCGAGCCTAGACGCCAAACTCAAACTATATGCCGCTTCTAATAAACATATAAGAAAAACGTGAGTTGTCTGACTGAAATGGGTTTAGTTCCAAACTCAGCCAGCTGTAGATGGGACTGAATTATTCTCCATGAAGTACAGAATCTACTCCCAAATGAAATGCTACAGCAGTTCTTTATGAGGCTGTGTGAATCTCTGTCTGTAGCAGCAGGGAGGCTTCTTGGAAATATAAAGCAATTAAACACACACACACACACACACACACACACTGTACCGAGCTTTAGTGAAGTGTGACAGAAGGAGCAGAGCTATAGCCAGAAAGAGACTCCATTAGAAACAGAACACACAATAAAGAGAATGGGCTGCTGAGAGAGGAGGGAGAACATGGAGGAGACCAGATGGAGTCTGGAAGGTTCTACAGAATCTGGTCTGAAACGCAGCCCAATGTTCCCGTGAGGAAAGAGAGGTGACGGTGTACCAGGTGCTTAAAGAGCATTGCACTGGTTGCACTCTCATCATCTTGGATCTTAGTTGACATGTTGAGAAGAGACTGAGGGACATGGTTCTTTGTACGGTTTCTGTTCTGATTTTATGTAAAGCGTCTTTGAGCATTGGGAAAAGCGCTATTCAAATCCAAAGTATTATTATTATTAATAAAGAGGAATGTCCAAAGGGAAGAAGAAAGGTCCTCACGGCGACGACATTTATCTTAGTGAGAAATACTGCATCCTGTGAGGGAAACTTCTGAAGCAATTAGAGTCAGGACTCAAAGAGACACGAGGAGAGCTGGAGCTTTGATGGAGTCAGGACTCAGAGAGACACGAGGAGAGCTGGAGCTCTGATGGAGTCAGGACTCAGAGAGACACGAGGAGAGCTGGAGCTTTGATGGAGTCAGGACTCAGAGAGACACGAGGAGAGCGGGAGCTTTGATGGAGTCAGGACTCAGAGAGACACGAGGAGAGCTGGAGCTTTGATGGAGTCAGGACTCAGAGAGACACGAGGAGAGCTGGAGCTTTGATGGAGTCAGGACTCAGAGAGACACGAGGAGAGCTGGAGCTCTGATGGAGTCAGGACTCAGAGAGACACGAGGAGAGCTGGAGCTTTGATGGAGTCAGAGCTCAGAGAGACACGAGGAGAGCTGGAGCTCTGATGGAGTCAGGACTCAAAGAGACACAAGGAGAGCTGGAGCTTTGATGGAGTCAGGACTCAAAGACACGAGGAGAGCTGGAGCTCTGATGGAGTCAGGACTCAGAGAAACACGAGGAGAGCTGGAGCTCTGATGGAGTCAGGACTCAGAGAGACACGGGGAGAGCTGGAGCTTTGATGGAGTCAGGACTCAGAGAGACACGAGGAGAGCTGGAGCTCTGATGGAGTCAGGACTCAGAGAGACACGAGGAGAGCTGGAGCTTTGATGGAGTCAGGACTCAGAGAGACACGGGGAGAGCTGGAGCTTTGATGGAGTCAGGACTCAGAGACACGAGGAGAGCTGGAGCTCTGATGGAGTCAGGACTCAGAGAGACACAAGGAGAGCTGGAGCTCTGATGGAGTCAGGACTCAGAGAGACACAAGGAGAGCTGAGCTCTGATGGAGTCAGGACTCAGAGACACAAGGAGAGCTGGAGCTTTGATGGAGTCAGGACTCAGAGAGACACAAGGAGAGCTGGAGCTTTGATGGAGTCAGGACTCAGAGAGACACGAGGAGAGCTGGAGCTCTGATGGAGTCAGGACTCAGAGAGACACGAGGAGAGCTGGAGCTTTGATGGAGTCAGGACTCAGAGAGACACGAGGAGAGCTGGAGCTTTGATGGAGTCAGGACTCAGAGAGACACAAGGAGAGCTGGAGCTTTGATGGAGTCAGGACTCAGAGAGACACGAGGAGAGCTGGAGCTTTGATGGAGTCAGGACTCAGAGACACAGGAGAGCTGGAGCTCTGATGGAGTCAGGACTCAGAGAGACACGAGGAGAGCTTGAGCTCTGATGGAGTCAGGACTCAAAGAGACACGAGGAGAGCTGGAGCTCTGATGGAGTCAGGACTCAGAGAGACACGAGGAGAGCGGGAGCTTTGATGGAGTTAGGACTCAGAGGACACGAGGAGAGCTGGAGCTTTGATGGAGTCAGGACTCAGAGAGACACGAGGAGAGCTGGAGCTTTGATGGAGTCAGGACTCAAAGACACGAGGAGAGCTGGAGCTTTGATGGAGTCAGGACTCAGAGAGACACGAGGAGAGCTGGAGCTCTGATGGAGTCAGGACTCAAAGACACGAGGAGAGCTGGAGCTTTGATGGAGTCAGGACTCAGAGAGACACGAGGAGAGCTGGAGCTTTGATGGAGTCAGGACTCAAAACACGAGGAGAGCTGGAGCTTTGATGGAGTCAGGACTCAGAGAGACACGAGGAGAGCTGGAGCTCTGATGGTGTCAGGACTCAGAGAGACACGAGGAGAGCTGGAGCTTTGATGGAGTCAGGACTCAGAGAGACACGAGGAGAGCTGGAGCTTGATGGAGTCAGGACTCAAGAGACACGGGAGAGCTGGCAGCTTTGATGGAGTCAGGAATCAAGAGACACGAGGAGAGCTGGAGCTCTGATGGAGTCAGGACTCAGAGAGACACGAAGGAGAGCTGGAGCTCTGATGGAGTCAGGACTCAGAGAGACACGAGGAGAGCGGAGCTCTGATGGAGTCAGGACTCAGAAGACACGAGGAGAGCTGGGCTCTGATGGAGTCAGGACTCAGAGAGACACAAGGAGAGCTGGAGCTTTGATGGAGTCAGGACTCAGAGAGACACGAGGAGAGCTGGAGCTCTGATGGAGTCAGGACTCAGAGACACGAGGAGAGCTGGAGCTTGATGGAGTCAGGACTCAGAGAGACACGAGGAGAGCTGGAGCTTTGATGGAGTCAGGACTCAGAGAGACACGAGGAGAGCTGGAGCTTTGATGGAGTCAGGACTCAGAGAGACACGAGGAGAGCTGGAGCTTTGATGGAGTCAGACTCAGAGGACACAAGGAGAGCTGGAGCTTTGATGGAGTCAGGACTCAGAGAGACACGAGGAGAGCTGGAGCTTTGATGGAGTCAGGACTCAGAGAGACACGAGGAGACCTGGAGCTTTGATGGTGTCAGGACTCAGATAGACACGAGGAGAGCTGGAGCTCTGATGGAGTCTGGACTCAGAGAACACGAGGAGAGCTGGAGCTCTGATGGAGTCAGGACTCAGAGAGACACGAGGAGAGCCGGCGCTTTGATGGAGTCAGGACTCAGAGAGACACGAGGAGAGCTGGAGCTTTGATGGAGTCAGGACTCAGAGAGACACAAGGAGAGCTGGAGCTTTGATGGAGTCAGGACTCAGAGAGACACGAGGAGAGCTGGAGCTTTGATGGTGTCAGGACTCAGAGAGACACGAGGAGAGCTGGAGCTTTGATGGAGTCAGGACTCAGAGAGACACGAGGAGAGCTGGAGCTCTTGATGGAGTCAGGACTCAGAGAGACACGAGGAGAGCTGGAGCTTTGATGGAGTCAGGACTCAGAGAGACACGAGGAGAGCTGGAGCTTTGATGGAGTCAGGACTCAGAGAGACACGAGGAGAGCTGGAGCTTTGATGGAGTCAGGACTCAGAGAGACACGAGGAGAGCTGGAGCTCTGATGGAGTCAGGACTCAGAGAGACACGAGGAGAGCTGGAGCTTTGATGGAGTCAGGACTCAGAGAGACACGAGGAGAGCTGGAGCTCTGATGGAGTCAGGACTCAAAGAGACACAAGGAGAGCTGGAGCTTTGATGGAGTCAGGACTCAGAGACACGAGGAGAGCTGGAGCTCTGATGGAGTCAGGACTCAGAGAGACACGAGGAGAGCTGGAGCTCTGATGGAGTCAGGACTCAGAGAGACACGGGGAGAGCTGGAGCTTTGATGGAGTCAGGACTCAGAGAGACACGAGGAGAGCTGGAGCTCTGATGGAGTCAGGACTCAGAGAGACACGAGGAGAGCTGGAGCTTTGATGGAGTCAGGACTCAGAGAGACACGGGAGAGCTGGAGCTTTGATGGAGTCAGGACTCAGAGAGACACGAGGAGAGCTGGAGCTCTGATGGAGTCAGGACTCAGAGAGACACAAGGAGAGCTGGAGCTCTGATGGAGTCAGGACTCAGAGAGACACAAGGAGAGCTGGAGCTCTGATGGAGTCAGGACTCAGAGAGACACAAGGAGAGCTGGAGCTTTGATGGAGTCAGGACTCAGAGAGACACAAGGAGAGCTGGAGCTTTGATGGAGTCAGGACTCAGAGAGACACGAGGAGAGCTGGAGCTCTGATGGAGTCAGGACTCAGAGAGACACGAGGAGAGCTGGAGCTTTGATGGAGTCAGGACTCAGAGAGACACGAGGAGAGCTGGAGCTTTGATGGAGTCAGGACTCAGAGAGACACAAGGAGAGCTGGAGCTTTGATGGAGTCAGGACTCAGAGAGACACGAGGAGAGCTGGAGCTTTGATGGAGTCAGGACTCAGAGACACAAGGAGAGCTGGAGCTCTGATGGAGTCAGGACTCAGAGAGACACGAGGAGAGCTTGAGCTCTGATGGAGTCAGGACTCAAAGAGACACGAGGAGAGCTGGAGCTCTGATGGAGTCAGGACTCAGAGAGACACGAGGAGAGCGGGAGCTTTGATGGAGTTAGGACTCAGAGAGACACGAGGAGAGCTGGAGCTTTGATGGAGTCAGGACTCAGAGAGACACGAGGAGAGCTGGAGCTCTGATGGAGTCAGGACTCAAAGACACGAGGAGAGCGGGAGCTTTGATGGAGTTAGGACTCAGAGAGACACGAGGAGAGCTGGAGCTTTGATGGAGTCAGGACTCAAAGACACGAGGAGAGCGGGAGCTTTGATGGAGTTAGGACTCAGAGAGACACGAGGAGAGCTGGAGCTTTGATGGAGTCAGGACTCAGAGAGACACGAGGAGAGCTGGAGCTCTGATGGAGTCAGGACTCAAAGACACGAGGAGAGCTGGAGCTTTGATGGAGTCAGGACTCAGAGAGACACGAGGAGAGCTGGAGCTTTGATGGAGTCAGGACTCAAAGACACGAGGAGAGCTGGAGCTTTGATGGAGTCAGGACTCAGAGAGACACGAGGAGAGCTGGAGCTCTGATGGAGTCAGGACTCAAAGGACCAACAAGGAGAGCTGGAGCTTTGATGGAGTCAGGACTCAGAGAGACACGAGGAGAGCTGGAGCTTTGATGGAGTCAGGACTCAGAGACACGAGGAGAGCTGGAGCTCTGATGGAGTCAGGACTCAGAGAGACACGAGGAGAGCTGGAGCTTTGATGGAGTCAGGACTCAGAGAGACACGAGGAGAGCTGGAGCTCTGATGGAGTCAGGACTCAGAGAGACACGAGGAGAGCTGGAGCTTTGATGGAGTCAGGACTCAGAGACACGAGGAGAGCTGGAGCTCTGATGGAGTCAGGACTCAGAGAGACACAAGGAGAGCTGGAGCTTTGATGGAGTCAGGACTCAGAGAGACACGAGGAGAGCTGGAGCTTTGATGGAGTCAGGAGTCAGAGACACGAGGAGAGCTGGAGCTCTGATGGAGTCAGGACTCAGAGAGACACGAGGAGAGCTGGAGCTTTGATGGAGTCAGGACTCAGAGACACGAGGAGAGCTGGAGCTTTGATGGAGTCAGGACTCAGAGAGACACGAGGAGAGCTGGAGCTTTGATGGAGTCAGGACTCAGAGACACAAGGAGAGCTGGAGCTCTGATGGAGTCAGGACTCAGAGAGACACGAGGAGAGCTGGAGCTTTGATGGAGTCAGGACTCAGAGAGACACGAGGAGACCTGGAGCTTTGATGGTGTCAGGACTCAGATAGACACGAGGAGAGCTGGAGCTCTGATGGAGTCTGGACTCAGAGACACGAGGAGAGCTGGAGCTCTGATGGAGTCAGGACTCAGAGAGACACGAGGAGAGCCGGCGCTTTGATGGAGTCAGGACTCAGAGAGACACGAGGAGAGCTGGAGCTTTGATGGAGTCAGGACTCAGAGAGACACAAGGAGAGCTGGAGCTTTGATGGAGTCAGGACTCAGAGAGACACGAGGAGAGCTGGAGCTTTGATGGTGTCAGGACTCAGAGAGACACGAGGAGAGCTGGAGCTTTGATGGCAAACACTGACGGTTTATTTGGAGCTTCGGCCGGAGAATTCACAAGACATGTCACGGGCCACGAGTTGACCACACGGTTGAAATGCCACAATCAATTCTGAAGAACTCTCCTGCAGCTCCAGGTTCTAACTAGTTCAGAGTGTAATAATCAACATTCTCCATCAGCGAGTCTAAAGCAATATGGACCCTGAATCTAACTAGAGCTGTCGTCCATAGGAAAGAATGTGCGCCAGGGAACCTACGTCCCTAAAAAGAAGGGCTTCTAGATGTTCCTGAACAATAAACTACCTCATGGCGGCTTGTGCTCGGTCATAAGCTGCAACAACAATGCGCCCAAGCCGCTCCTCCGGGATAGCAGCAGAACCCCAGGCCGTAGACCTATGCCACGGGAAAGACAGTGAGAGGAGAAAATGATGAACTGTGTCAAAGGTTGAATACCTAAGCAAACTATTCCCCAACACATCCTTCACTTGGACTTATACTGCAATGGTGATATGATTCGCAATGTCAGTGTTAGTCAATTATCATCTAAACACATTAAATTAAAGATCTGTCTCATGAGCTCCAAAATACTTCATTCAGATATTTTCAGATGATTTTTCTGCCCAGAAAACTGTGTTTTTAATGTGCTTTTCTGTAAGTGTATTCCTTAATTTCAGTACAATCATACGACCTAATGGAGACATGTGAAATGGGACACCTCGATATACAGCAGCTATAGGAGGCTCGAGAATAGGGGCCAGCCAATAAACATGAATTATTTACACATCATTAATACATATTTAATTGAGAGCGTTCATGTATTATTACAGGAACATAACATTCCAAAAACATACCGCACACCAATTTAAACATTTGTATTATTTTGAATTTATAACACACCCTTAAATCCTTTACTCTAACATTTATAATAACTTCCTGCAATAAAAGCATGTTTGATTATCATAAAAATATACAACAATGATCATGAACGGTCCTTACATGAACCGTAATAACATTTTTGCCAGTGAGTGTATATTTTGGATTTTCCCTTTATTGGTATAAATAAAGGGAAAATCGCCCATTGAGAGGCGAAGCCCCTCCCCTTCCGGTGGACCCCATGGGACCTTATTTAAGAAAAAGTAGGCTTGTTTGAGACGCGTTGCGGCTCGCCTCGAAAGTAGACGAGAATAGCCGATCGCAGCCGGGGGAGGTCTCAAAAAGCTCGCCTGAAGTCGGACAGCTCGGAGTCGGCTTCGTCTTCTTCTTTTTCTTCTTCTCTCTGTTTTTTGGGCGGATTGCAAACAGCTTGAAGGTGCATACTGCCACCTCCGGAGTCGGCTTGACTCGGTTTGCATTTATAAAGAATGCACACATGTGTTTAATCGTTAATGTCAGATATGTACTAAGTAAATACATTTGTTCCTGCTCAAGATTAGATTCAACTTGATTGTTATTGCACATATTACAGGTACTGAGACAACGACATGCAGTTTAGCTTCTAACCAGGTGCAACAAGCAGTGAAGTGAAAAGTAATGTACACAATAGACAGAATAAAATATAGAATGAATTAAATGATGAATAAACAGTGAGGGGTATGAATACACTAGCTATCAGCCTGTGAGCAGTATGAACAGTGTGTATGAATACACTAGATATCAGCCTGTGAGCAGTATGAACAGTGTGTATGAATACACTAGATATCAGCCTGAGAGCAGTATGAACAGTGTGTATGAATACACTAGATATCAGCCTGTGAGCATTATGAACAGTGTGTATGAATACACTAGATATCAGCCTGTGAGCATTATGAACAGTGTGTATGAATACACTAGATATCAGCCTGTGAGCAGTATGAACAGTGTGTATGAATACACTAGATATCAGCCTGAGAGCAGTATGAACAGTGTGTATGAATACACTAGATATCAGCCTGAGAGCAGTATGAACAGTGTGTATGAATACACTAGATATCAGCCTGTGAGCATTATGAACAGTGTGTATGAATACACTAGATATCAGCCTGTGAGCAGTATGAACAGTGTGTATGAATACACTAGATATCAGCCTGTGAGCAGTATGAACAGTGTGTATGAATACACTAGATATCAGCCTGAGAGCAGTATGAACAGTGTGTATGAATACACTAGATATCAGCCTGAGAGCAGTATGAACAGTGTGTATGAATACACTAGATATCAGCCTGTGAGCAGTATGAACAGTGTGTATGAATACACTAGATATCAGCCTGTGAGCATTATGAACAGTGTGTATGAATACACTAGATATCAGCCTGTGAGCAGTATGAACAGTGTGTATGAATATGCTAAGATATATAAAGTATGAAAACGGTAAGCAGTGCAAGTATAGTATAAAATATATAGATATTTAATTTCATGATGATAAACATTGTGGAACAATGATGAAAAATGGGAATGGAAGTGGCGATGTAAAACTGACACAAAACAACAACAAACTTTTGCCGAGCCAATGGGAGAGCTTCATCAGCAGCACGTGGTAAAAACCACCAATGAGCGCTCAGCTCGAGATACCAGCGAGTCGTTTCCCATCAAGCATTTCGCTTCCGCAGCCCGTGGAGAGGAACTGCGCCGCCTCGCCGCGCCTCGCTCTCAAGGCTGCGGGCGTCTTTGTCCCGCGAGATTTCAACGTCTCATGTAGGCGGGCCTCCAGAGCAAGTCGGACAAAATGACTAACCATCATGCAACGCACTAGCAAGACGTTGATCGCAACTGCGCAGGTCTGCACAGGTCTCGCTTGTCTCAAACAAGCCTAGTATGTATTGAAGTCAACGGAGAGAGAAAGATTATCTCTCGATCCCGTTTGAATTGTGCCATGAATTACACACATGATGTTTGTCAATTTAAAAGATCATTTTACAAGTCAAACAAATTAAAATGTCGTAAAACTGTGAAGTAACACTTTTTTTGTGTGAAACCGCTCAATGAACTACATCTCCCGTCTCGCACCACACACCCAGACGGCCGTCACGTTGGAACTTTTCACTTCTTTCTCTCAGAATGAGGCGGAAAGTATTAAAAGAGGTGAAAATCACTCCAAGTCTGGGCACGTTGAGAGCTGTGCATACACACAAGGGGAGTTAGTCGGTTCCTAAGAGCCAGCATGCGGGACCGGGACTCTGGGATTTGTAGTCTTTCTAGTTGCGTATATTTCATAGTCTTTTATTTCAACAATTTTACGACAAACTGTGACTTTTTTGACATGGAAATGTTTTTTAAGATTGACAAACATCATATGTGTAATTCATGGCACAATTCAAACGGGATCAAAAGATAATCTTTCTCTCTCCATTGACTTCAATACATAGTTTTCCGAAATAAGGTCCCATGGGTCGGAAGGAGAAGGGCGGATTTTCGCCTCTCTATGAAATGTCCTTCTCACACTGTAGCCGCTGCACAGCAGTTTCCCTCGGGACGAGTTCAGCTCCATGTGATCTTATGCTGTCTTATCTCACTTCCTGCTCCACCGACACTCTCCTCTATCTGTTCACCTACAAACATGTAGTGTGTCAAAAGCCTCTGGACAAACAGGCGGAGAAACCAAGTCATATCACATTGCATGTAAAAAAGAACGACTCGATAATATGTATATTGTTCCCGTTACTTCCTGTCTTCTTCTACTGATCCCTTTAGCGTTTACACTCTCTTTTGTTTATTCAACTAAGCAGTGTAATAAAACAGATTACTGCATGCCATTAGCTTGTGTTTAAAGCTTGTAAAGCGTTTATGAAAACAAAAGAGCAAAGTAAAGGTTCAATGTCAGAGTTTAGAGCTTACCTTTCGAGCAATGTCGACTGAAAAAGCGATCCATGTTTCATCCCGTGGAGTCTTTATTATTCATGGTCTGACTTTAATAATGCATTGTGTTTAACTTTACATCCTCTGCATATTTCACTACAATAACAGTGAAGTGTTATTTTATTTAACCAGATAAAAGCATTGAGATAGAATCTCATTTGCAAAGCTGACCTGGCCAAGAAGGCAGCAACGTTACACAAACATATAAAATACAGAGAACATAACTAAGAAAACAAAAGACAAAAAGCAGTCACTACATTGAGCACATTAAGACAGTAAGAAAGGTGCACTACTTATTACTGCAAGAGCAGCTGGTGGTAAGGACCTCAGACAACTTCAATTTAAAACAGGCTATTGAGACAAGTGCCCTCAGTTTGAGGCGTGATTGAAGGTCATTCCAAGACCAAGGACCGTAATGAAAAAGACTCCTTTTCCAGCCTCAGTCCGCATGGCAGGAACCTGGACCCGTATCCAGGCACCTGGACCCGTATCCAGGCACCTGGACCCGTATCCAGGCACTGGGTCTGAGGTTGTGAGAGTCACAAACTGGAGCAGATCTGGCTCATATGTACAGTGGAAGCTTTCCTAAAATGACTTTATACATTAATAAAAACCAATGCTGCATCCTACGCATAGTAAGTGAGGACCATCCAGTTAGGCTGTACAGTTTGCAATAGGGATGTAACGATACCAAAAACTCACGGTACGATAATATCGCGATAACAAGTCCACGGTACGGTATTTATCGCGATATTGAATAATAAAGGGGGGAAAAAAAGTTTTACAAAAAAATTCAATACAAATTTTTTTTACTCGGAAAATATTTCTTTATTAAATAATAAGTCTGATTTGTACAGCATTTTAGTAGGATAGCAGTATTGTCAAAAACAAAGTGACAGTAACAGACTGGAACAAGAAAACCAGTGTTTTTGTACCTATAGTACGACCAAACAAAGTAGGCATTTTCTTTGTGCCACTGCATCTCACAAATAAACAAGGACATTTAATAATCAGACCCTGCAATAAAATAAATCAAGTGTCACTTTAGTTTTTCAAGTAACTCAACTCAAACTCACTAAGTCACTCACTCTGCATCATCAGACAGGTTTTTAGGAATATGAGAATGTCCACATTTCCAGGTATTTATAAGCTGGGATGTTTGGGCATTTACAATATCCCCTGCTCTGGAAACAACTCTCTCGCTTGGTACTGATGTTGCTGGGACAGCAGTGGTCGCGTTAACCGAATATTTTTATTTATCAATGACGGAAAAATCTGAAAGCAGTCTGTCATTTTGACAGATTAGAACAAACTCGGAACAGCGCCAACGTTTCCCCGCAGCGAGGCTCTGGTGTTATGCCGTGTTATGCATGCCCTCCAAAAGGAAATGATATATTTTCCAAACCGTACTTTGCCGTACAGATCAATACATGTCTGGGAGGTTTTGCTTTACGCTGTGCGCGCTCCCGCGAGGTGCAATCATGCACACACTGATGAGTCCTATAGGGTGCATTTGATATATAACGCAGTGCAGCATGGTAGAGTGGGTCAAGTTTGTCCAAAACAGTGGGACAGGCCACATCTATAGATGGAATCACCGTAGTCCAGCTGGGACAGGAATAAGCCAGAGACCAACCTTTTACGGGATGAAGTTGAAAAACAACATTTAAGTCTGTAAAGGAAGCCAAGAATGAATTTCAATTTCTTTGAAAGAACTTCAAAGTTCAGATTACTGTCCAACCAAAAGCCAAGATATTTGTAACTCAACAAAGACGCCATCAAGGGTGTCAATGGAGAGGCAAGAGGACGCTGACTTGGGAGCAAAAAGCATTGCTTTGGTTTTCTTACTGTTCAAAAGCAGTTTGGAATCAAGAAGTGCATGCTGCAGCGTGCAAGTGTGTGAGCTCTCGAGGTGGGAAGTAGTGGAGTACAAATACTTTGTTACTGTACTTAAGTACATCTTTCTGGTATCAGTACTTTACTCCACTACTTATTTTTCTGACAACTTTTTACTTTGACTTCTTACATGTTGAACCCAAATACCTGTACTTTCTACTTCTTACATGTTGAACCCAAATACCTGTACTTTCTACTTCTCACATGTTGAACCCAAATACCTGTACTTTCTACTTCTCACATATTGAACTCAAATACCTGTACTTTCTACTTCTCACATGTTGAACCCAAATACCTGTACTTTCTACTTCTTACATGTTGAACCCAAATACCTGTACTTTCTACTTCTTACATGTTGAACCCAAATACCTGTACTTTCTACTTCTCACATATTGAACTCAAATACCTGTACTTTCTACTTCTCACATGTTGAACCCAAATACCTGTACTTTCTACTTCTTACATGTTGAACACAAATACCTGTACTTTCTACTTCTCACATTTCCCAAACAGCTGGTTCCTTTAGTCTGAATGTGTGTTTGGTGGCGTGATCATTATTCTTTAGAGTCATTGCGTGCCTATTGATTTGAACACGATCCGTGTATCCATCATTTCCTGGTCTTCTCTAAAGAAGAGGGACCAATGGAAACGTTGTCATGTTGCCGTTGTTCAGCATGGAAACATTCATTAGCTAACAATGACATTATTGTTCTATTAATATAAAGGGAGGTCAGGTACTCTTTAAAACAGCTGCTAGTTATGGGTACTTTTTACTGAAGTACATTTCAAAGCCTCTTTACTTTGACTTGAATAAAGAAGTTTAGTCAGTACTTCTACTTTTACCAGAGTATTTTTAAACACGAGTATCTGTACTGCTACTTGAGTAAAGGACGTGTACTTTTGCCATCTCTGGTGAGCGCGCTTTGTCAGTTTTAAACCCTGCAGGAATGAAAAAATGGGGGAAGTCTTGTCTCTTTTCAGCAATTACTCTTAAAGAGCGTGTAATGGTGTCTCTGTGATTGGGTGTCCACGCTCATCTGAGCACCCAGATGGTGTTCGCCATGACGCATTTTCCAGCTTCAACCTTCAATCCTTTATCACACACACACGACATACTGTACACACACACAAACACACGACATACTGTACACACACACACACACACACACACACACTCCCTGTTGGTGCAGCCCAACACCGCATAGTCGTGTTCAGGCATGACTTTCTCCTCATTAAACCTCCCATCTGGTCGAGAGTTGTGGCGTGGTTTAAATGGAGGCATGCTTTCCAGGGAGGGTAACTCAATCACCTCTTCCTCTTCCTCTTCCTCTCTTTGCCTCTAGCTCAGACGGGGGTGGAAGTCGAATGGTAAAAATCAGCACATTCGTCATTTTCTTTAACCAAACTTAATCATGACTTAAGAAAAGAGATCTTTGTCTCCTCCACTCACACACACTTTTGTATTTGTGTGTGTGTGTGTGTGTGTGTGTGTGTGTGTGTGTGTGTGTGTGTGTGTGTGTGTGTGTGTGTGTGTGTGTGTGTGTGTGTGTGTGTGTGTGTGTGTGTGTGTGTGTGTGTGTGTGTGTGTGTGTGTGTGTGTGACCTTCTAGGTTTACCGTCGGGTAAACGTATATATCCTTAAATCAAAACCTTTTCTTGCATATTCAATTTTCTTTTAATACATGAAACTCTGTAGTCGTTCTGCAGAAATACTTATTCCCTAATGATGCTGGTCCAGATGCTAACCTGGATGGGCTCATTTACTGCCAGCTCGTGTATTTTATTTGTCATAAGCCGATACAAAAACAGCCAATAGGAGAAGATAGGATTGCCGGGCGTAGCACAAACACTCGCTAGCAAACTGTCATTGTTGTCATTGAACCGATGACCTTGCATCGGCTTTCCTATCTTATCTTATTATTAGCTGTAATGCAAATCCAAAAGCACCTTCTGCACATTCCTATGCATCACAGACATGAGCAGAATTAGCATAAAGCAGTCGCAGCGTTTCCTCCTCTTTGATAAAAGGCAGTTGGAAGCTCCTCTCCGTTTCCCCTGGCAATCCTAGTTGATGCTTACTCTAAGTTTCTAAATAACCGCCCCCCCCCCCTCCTCCTCCTCCTCCTCTGCAAATATGTTGTGTGCTTTTTGATATTTTCTGCTCGTCTGAGCTGCTTTCGGCGCTTTCTAAAAATAGACATAATATCTCTACAGCGGTTAGTGCAAGGTAGCAGCAGGACGTCTGCTGTGTGACAACTTGATAGAAATGAAGATGACACACTTTGGTTTTCCCATGAATTACATCTTTAGAGGGATGACGTATTGTTGCACGACGACCAGGCCGTTAGCATCTCCCTGGCTCCCTGGTTTTCCATTGTGTCAGGACCTCGACACAAACTGATGAACCCAAATGCACGACAGAGACAAAGTCTTGAATATAAAAAAAGCATATTTATCTTTCTCAGTTCAGGTAATCCCGCTGAACAGAGTAGGTGGTGGAAATAACAAAAAGCGATCACAAGGAGGAAAAAACTAGCGTAACAAAAAGAGGACTTAATAAAAACTCAAGCCAACAAAATAAACAAAATAACAAAACCTGACATGAGTGAAAAGCGATCCTTTCAGATTTGCGGCTCGACCATTCGAGGAAACAAACAAGACGAACTGACACAGGACAGGGGAGAGACAGGACTATTTAAAGTGGACCTATCATGCTATATTTGAATAATATATTGTAGGGCCATACCTATATAAAACATGTCTGTGAAGTTTTCTTTTCAAAATACCAAACAGATCATGCATTTTAGCCATGCCTCATTTCGCTCTATATGCTCTTTTCCAGCCCTGTTTTTGCAAGGGCTGATTCTGTGGCTACATCGCCACTTACAGGCCTGGCATATGTACTACAGCGTCTCCAGCGCTTTTGAGCGGCAATGGCCGGCCGTGGCCCAACCTCTCATTCCCCTGATAGGTGGAGAGTTGTCCATCTAGGCGGAGCACCCCTTTTCTGACGTCAGAAAAATTAACGTCTGTATCAGCTCCGTTGCAGCCCCATTTTTAGAAGATGGGTACGGAGGAAAAGAGAGAGGGTTGTGTTTTCTGACACTTGGTACATCTTCATGTATAAAAGACGTACAAAAGTGCATTTTGCATGATAGGTCCCCTTTAAACATGAGGTGAGTGGGAACAGGTGGAAACAATCAGGGGCGGGGCAGACACTGATGATGGCGGGAAAAACACACAAGGGGAGGAAGAAAACAGGGCCTGCAATTAAAGACAAGAGGTGAGTACAAAATAAAACAGGAAATTACAGACAAAATGCATGAACAAAACTAACACATTTGACGAGACACAACACATTGTCTCAATTGTAACTCGAAGGGGACTCAGAGAGCGCGCCAATTTATACCCATAAGTTAAACAAATAATTCATGTGTCCGCTCCAAAATATAATAGGACTTTCTTTTGCACGTGATACAACCTTTAGGGTCAGTTGTTTTTCTGTGATCCTGCTGAGAAACAAACAAAGCAATGTCTTGGCTGGGTTAGTGTAAAGATTTTAGTTTTGGGTAAAATCTGAGGGTTTAGTGGCAAAGCTACGTGATAAAAAGGTCATTGCTTGGGTAAAATAACTCAGAAGAAGTGGTTATTATATAAGTAATGTGACTTATAAATGGATTCTGGTTTCAAATATGGAATATACACGGATTGCAACCCAGGTAAACATTGAATCCATCCCCCCAATCCAAGTCTTTCTTGTTACCTGCTAGAATGAAGGCATCTCTCAAAAAGAAAACACTAATTTGAATTTAAATGAGTAATCTGGCCGGGGGAGAAGCTGCAGTGACAGATTTGTTGTGGGTAAACTGAGATCTCTCTCTCTCTCTCTCTCTCTCTCTCTCTCTCTCTCTCTCTCTCTCTCTCTCTCTGCCCTGAACCTCATCGCCTCTTCCTGACTCATTGCTGAGATGTACCTCCCTTCACCACACACACACACACACACACACACACACACACACACACACACACACACACACACACACACACACACACACACACACACACACACACACACACACACATACACGCACACACACTCACACTCACACTCACACTCTCACACACAGAGACTGCCCGCTGAATATTCATCTGTTTGTTTGCGTAAGTCTTGTTCTTCTCTCACTGTTTACTCCAAAGCTCTCAAGACAGAGCTTGAGTAAGGCCCAGTGTGTGTGTGTGTGTGTGTGTGTGTGTGTGTGTGTGTGTGTGTGTGTGTGTGTGTGTGTGTGTGTGTGTGTGTGTGTGTGTGTGTGTGTGTGTGTGTGTGTGTGTGTGTGTGTGTGTGTGTGTGTGTGTGTGTGTGTGTTTCACCACTGAGGATGAGTGCATCTGACAGCATCAGCCAAAGAGGAACTGTTGTCCTCAGACCAAGAATCACACAGCCCTGGTAGTGTGTGTGTGTGTGTGTGTGTGTGTGTGTGTGTGTGTGTGTGTGTGTGTGTGTGTGTGTGTGTGTGTGTGTGTGTGTGTGTGTGTGTGTGTGTGTGTGTGTGTGTGTGTGTGTGTGTGTGTGTGTGTGTGTGTGTGTGTGTGTGTGTGTGTGTGTGTGTGAATGCGCCGTCTCAGAACTCAGTGAAGCAGAGTGGTTCTTCAACCAGTGCTCTTCCTCCTTCTTAATGCCCATGACGCCTCAGTGTGTGTGCCGCTACAAGCTAAAGCAGATCCAATTAGCGATAATATTCCCTCGTAAAGGGCCCCACGGCGCAGCTCCGAGCTGGGCCCCGGGGCTGACAGCAGACCGGCAGCCACCTGACTGAGAAGAGCAGGTGGAGGCCTCGTGGTGCAGCTCCGCCCCCAGGCCCAGGCTGTGCTCTCTGACCATGCAGTGAGTCATGAACCATTAGCTAACATGCTAACAGAGCACCCATGCTCATCACTGCATAGCGTGACAGCACAGCAGAATATTCATATTTTACATCATATAAGGCATCCACTACTCTCTGCACACCTTACAGTCAAGTTATATAACACCTCGTCGTGTAGTATTACTTATGTGCAATGTATATATATATATATATATATATATATATAGCGCGACATAATTATTATTATTATTATTATTGGATGCTGTCCCTTATTTAGAAAATTCTACATCTGTAACAAAACTGTAAATATATACTTCCACTTTTAATACTATACCCTCTCTCACTTTATACATGCTACACTTATTTAAATACTGTTACTGGCACTAGATGTGTATTTTGTAAATTGTTTCACTTCTATTTTCATCTTTGCACGCTTCTTAATTAATATTAATGAAATGTCCCCTTTTGTGGGTCGAAATAAGGGATAAAGGTATTCTGATAAATGTATAGAAATGGGAATTATACAATAAATTATAAATAGTAGCAGCGATGGTTTGCAACATGGATCCGCTGCACCGATGCTCATTTGGTAACAAAGTTGTTCACACACTGTACACACACACACACACACACACACACACACACACACACACACACACACACACACACACACACACACACACACACACACACACACACACACACACACACACACACACACACACACACACACACACACACACACACACACACACACACACACACACACACACACACACACACACATGGGGTCAGTTGTTATGTCTGGCTGTGTGTGTGTTGTTGTCCTATTTTGTTCACACAGACACTCAGCATTAATGCAAACATGTCTGCAGGTGTTGATGTGTGACATAACTTCATATTCATACATGTGTTTTAGTGAAGCGTTGCATTTCTCCTACAGTCTGCAGACTGCTAATGTGTGTTAACAGTTATTCATTGTTATACTGTTGGTAAAATATACGTAGCATCTGGTTAGATGCGTGCTAATATCAATCTGGGTCGAGCAGGCAAAGGATGTTTTGTGAAAGTAATGTTTCTTGGTAAGATGT
>JAPTMU010000277.1:91595-259489 GCA_028583405.1 Pogonophryne albipinna
GACTAATTGCATCTGGCTTTTATGCTTTTGAATGATACAAAATTATGTCATTTCATATGGAGGTTAGCTAGCTAGCAAGTGAACTGTCTTGCAAGCAGCTAGTTTACTTAATCCACTGTGCTTTAAGGTTAAAACTGGTTGCAGAAAAAGGATTTGAAGTCACTCATCAAGCTCTAGCTCTGTCCTTTCCTTTATGCTAAATGAAGGGTAACATTTGTTGTATTTTACTCTGACCCTTTTTATGCTTTGTCGTGTTATTACTCTCCAGTGTCCAGGACCACGAGCTGTTTTCATTTGGTTTATAGACGAAAGTGAGCCTGATGCAATCATAAAAAAATAATGGCACATAAAAAAGGTCGTCGCTCTGACCATTTGCTAGATTGATTTGAAGGGGTTTAACTGTGTGTTCTTCAAATCAAATCAAATCAAGTTTTATTTATAAAGCACATTTATAAACGATTTTTGGTGGAGCCAAAGTGCTGTACATATAATAAAAATAGCCTACAGTCGAGACACTTTACAGCAAATACAACAGCACAGATTGTTCAGAATATCAGTATGAGGAAAACGACACCCTCTGTCCTGAGACCCTCTATCCTCAGACCCTCTATCCTCAGACCCTCTGTCCTCAGACCCTCTATCCTCAGACCCTCTGTCCTTAGACCCTCACATCGTACAAGGAAACACTTCCAGAGAAAACCCACAGTTTAAAGGGAACATGGGAGAAACCTCAGGGAGAGCAACAGAGGAGGGATCCCTCTCCCAGGACGGACAGACGTGCAATAGATGCCGTGTGTAAATCGAAGAGATAATACATTTTACAGCATATAGGCCGAATGTTAGGAAATGCATGTGTCTGTAATAAGAAGATGAATCCACGAGGATGTCAGCTACAATCCTGTGGAAGCCATCAGGGAAGCAGCATGACGAGACCCAAGGCAGGACCGCAGAGACAGGTTCAGCCACGACCCGAAGTCCACGACTTAATCCAGAACTCAGGATAGAGGATCCAAGACACAGGACTACAGCAAGAGGATCAGCCTCGACTCCGGATCCCAGCGTAGATAACTTGCCTTCTTGCACTATTTTTTATTTGTATGTTATCATAGATGTTGCATTGTTTGGAGCAGCTCAGGTCAGAAGAATTTCATTGCCATTTCTACGCTGTAGCTCATGAGCTTATGAAAATAAAACCTTTGAATTGAATTTGGCTCCAGTGCGATGATATGAACATCTTCCTCCTTGAAGGTGTACACATAGCCTACAATACTACATATACAAGGCTAGCGCTAATCGGTTAGCATTTAACCTCCGGCTGGCTGACTCTACGACAGGAGAACATCGAGGAGGAGGAGGAGGTTGTGTGTGATGTGCAGAGATTCATCTTCCCCCCATCATCACTCTTTGACCCGGGGCCTGGTGGGAGATAAAGTCAAGCAGACAGAATAGTGTGTGTTTGTGTGTTGTATGTGTGTTTAAGTGCATGTGTGTATGTGTGTTTAAGTGTGTGTATGTGTGTTGCATGTGTGTTTAAGTGCATGTGTGTGTATGTAGTGAGATGTGGTCTGCCAGTGGCACTCGTGCATTATGTGCTGCAATGATGTCCAGTGGGGCTCTCTCTCTCTCTATCTCTTTCTCTGTGTGTGTGTGTGTGTGTGTGTGTGTGTGTGTGTGTGTGTGTGTGTGTGTGTGTGTGTGTGTGTGTGTGTGTGTGTGTGTGTGTGTGTGTGTGTGTGTGTGTGTGTGTGTGTGTGTGTGTGTGTGTGTGTGTGTGTGTGTGTGTGGAGTCATGTGCACAAATGCGTACATGCAGTGTAACATGCACTTGAATGCACACGAGCACATGGCACAAAGACATTATTCAATCTGACACACACAGGAGATGAAGGAGGCAGCGGTGTGTTGTTAGGTGCCAGGTTTAACAGCGGCAGACACGGTGTGTGTGTGTGTGTGTGTGTGTGTGTGTGTGTGTGTGTGTGTGTGTGTGTGTGTGTGTGTGTGTGTGTGTGTGTGTGTGTGTGTGTGTGTGTGTGTGTGTGTGTGTGTGTGTCTCATACAGAGCTGGAACATTTCATTCAGCCATTTTTGTCAGAGGTTGAACTCGTCAGTGACGCTGCTCTGTAACACATGATCTGATTCTGTAGACAGCCGGTTAACGAGAGCTGATCTAGTTTCTGTTCTGTTTGTCTCTGAAAATGAGGTTATATTTTCTGTCCCACTGGTTTGTTTTGGCTGTTTGTTGAAAATAGGGTATTTCTGGGAAAGTCATATAAGAGAAGAGGTGGAAGAAGTATTCAGATTGTTTGGAGGAAAAGTACCGATAAATTACTGTTAAAATACTAAATAATGATGTTTAAAAACAAAACGTTATAATTAAAGGCCTCCATGTTTGATGTATTAATATATAAATGACATTTTTACATATTATTCTATCATCATTTTCTCGTAGATAAAGTCCTGATACAAGAGATGTTGGACTTTTTGTAATATGTTGGATACTTGTACCTTAAACTCTTTACTTTCTAGAGAAGCATTATGTTACAAATTCTGAAAATTAGCTATTGATGTCTCTACTTTAAAGAGTCCTCTCCTGCTGATGTTCAGGTGTATATCAGTATGTAGTGTCTCTACTTTAAAGAGTCCTCTCCTGCTGATGTTCAGGTGTATATCAGTATGTAGTGTCTCTACTTTAAAGAGTCCTCTCCTGCTGATGTTCAGGTGTATATCAGTATGTAGTGTCTCTACTTTAAAGAGTCCTCTCCTGCTGATGTTCAGGTGTATATCAGTATGTAGTGTCTCTACTTTAAAGAGTCCTCTCCTGCTGATGTTCAGGTGTATATCAGTATGTAGTGTCTCTACTTTAAAGAGTCCTCTCCTGCTGATGTTCAGGTGTATATCAGTATGTAGTGTCTCTACTTTAAAGAGTCCTCTCCTGCTGATGTTCAGGTGTATATCAGTATGTAGTGTCTCTACTTTAAAGAGTCCTCTCCTGCTGATGTTCAGGTGAATATCAGTATGTAGTGTCTCTACTTTAAAGAGTCCTCTCCTGCTGATGTTCAGGTGTATATCAGTATGTAGTGTCTCTACTTTAAAGAGTCCTCTCCTGCTGATGTTCAGGTGTATATCAGTATGTAGTGTCTCTACTTTAAAGAGTCCTCTCCTGCTGATGTTCAGGTGTATATCAGTATGTAGTGTCTCTACTTTAAAGAGTCCTCTCCTGCTGATGTTCAGGTGTATATCAGTATGTAGTGTCTCTACTTTAAAGAGTCCTCTCCTGCTGATGTTCAGGTGTATATCAGTATGTAGTGTCTCTACTTTAAAGAGTCCTCTCCTGCTGATGTTCAGGTTTATATCAGTATGTAGTGTCTCTACTTTAAAGAGTCCTCTCCTGCTGATGTTCAGGTGTATATCAGTATGTAGTGTCTCTACTTTAAAGAGTCCTCTCCTGCTGATGTTCAGGTGTATATCAGTATGTAGTGTCTCTACTTTAAAGAGTCCTCTCCTGCTGATGTTCAGGTGTATATCAGTATGTAGTGTCTCTACTTTAAAGAGTCCTCTCCTGCTGATGTTCAGGTGTATATCAGTATGTAGTGTCTCTACTTTAAAGAGTCCTCTCCTGCTGATGATTGAGCGATTGCCCGCTGCTCTGATCTTTGTCAAAATGGCCGCCTGCCCGGTCGGTAAAATAATGATATTCTTTTCATCAGATGCGAGGGGCTCATATTGATTTATTACCTTGTTGAAGCCATTGCGAACACAAAGGGCTTTGTCCTCCTTGTCCTTTTTCTTCCTCTTTTCATGAAAGACCTCCACTCATGCCGCTCGCCTCTTTGAGAGTCGATGAGGAAACGATTCAGCGCTCAGAGAGCTGAAGATGATAGAAAATACCCTCATCAACAGCTCTTTACAGAAACTCCTGCCAACAGGTCTCACTGGAAAAGTCTCATACACTCAGTTCACTCAGTGCTCTCAAACATTTCATCCACAGGGACAACTTTACTGGAGAAGTACTCAGATCTTGTTCTTGAGTAAAAGTACTCAGATCTTGTTCCTGAGTAAAAGTAGAAGTACTCAGATCTTGTACTTGAGTAAAAGTAGAAGTACTCAGATCTTGTACTTGAGTAAAAGTAGAAGTACTCAGATCTTGTACTTGAGTAAAAGTAGAAGTACTCAGATCTTGTACTTGAGTAAAAGTAGAAGCACTCAGATCTTGTACTTGAGTAAAAGTAGAAGTACTCAGATCTAGTACTTGAGTAAAAGTAGAAGTACTCAGATCGTGTACTTGAGTAAAAGTAGAAGTACTCAGATCTAGTACTTGAGTAAAAGTAGAAGTACTCAGATCTTGTTCTTGAGTAAAAGTACTCAGATCTTGTTCCTGAGTAAAAGTAGAAGTACTCAGATCTTGTACTTGAGTAAAAGTAGAAGCACTCAGATCTTGTACTTGAGTAAAAGTAGAGGTACTCAGATCTTGTACTTGAGTAAAAGTAGAAGCACTCAGATCTTGTACTTGAGTAAAAGTAGAAGTACTCAGATCTAGTACTTGAGTAAAAGTAGAAGTACTCAGATCGTGTACTTGAGTAAAAGTAGAAGTACCAGAGTGTAGGAATACTCTGTCACAGTAAAAGTCCTGCATTCAAAATGTTCCTCAAGTGAAAGTAGAAAAGTATTCTCATCAAAATATAGTGAAAGACAGTAAAAGTAGTCGTTGTGCAGATTGGTCCATTTCAGAATAATATATATGATATGTTTTATAATGATTGATCATGAAAGTGTTCTCAAAGCTGGTAAAGGTGCAGCTAGTCTGAATGACTTTGTAGACTGCAGGGTAGCTTGTGGATTTACTCCAGGTGGAACTAAAGTCTGATTCAACACTTGGTTATATTTCACATCATTCATCCACATCTGTAAAGTAACTAAAGGTATTAAATACATGTAGTGGAATAGAAGTACACCATTTACCTCTGAATTCTAGCGAAGTGGAAGTACAATGTAGCATAAAATGGAAATACTTAAGTAAAGTAAAAGTAGCTCAAAATTGTACTTAAGTACAGTACTTGAGTTAATGTACTTAGTTGCTCTACACCTCTGGTTTTAATAGCACATGTATGTATTTAACTTCAAGCCATTCCAAATCTTAGCTGGCAGATTTGAGAGAATAAAATAGGTATATATACTTTGAATATCGTATGAAAACAAACACATTATTTAGCACGCTGATGTTTGAAAGGCTGACGACTTTTGAGGAGTTACTGTAGAAGAAATCTGGGAAGCCGTAAATAATGCTGGGCTAAAAATAACCTTATTCATAAATCACTATTTCCCCCTGAAATGTAATTGATTGCTTGGAAAATGACTTGAGATTGCAAAGAATTCGCCATAACTCACACTCCAGCAACTAGATGTGTCTGCTCTGAAACAAGTGGTGAATATTGGAGGTTTGTTCTGTGCAGCTGAGATCAATATGTATTGACGGGGGGTCAAAGGTCGGGGGCAGCCATCATCTGTGCTAAAGGGGGGGAGGGGATTTTTATTGTGCATTTTTATTGTGTGCGGATTAGGTAAACAAGACAACATGTTACCAGAAACGGCAAAAGTACACACATCCTTTATTCAAGTAGAAGTACAGATACTCGTGTTTACAGTGACGTGCGGCGAGGTTCATGGCTGGTGAGGCACTGACTTTTTCAGAGTCAGATTTACAAATATTATATATTTTGACCTTAAAGGTGGCGGGGTAGGTAATTTTGGAGAAACCAGCTCGAGTGCGCTAGAACTTGAAAATACACAGCCCCTCCTCCAACACACACAAACGCGCACATGACCATATTTGTCACTACCGACTACTGATACAACAGCTTCAGTGATGAACGGCTCAAAACCAGAACCCGCATCCGGGTCGGCACAAACCGGCTTCTTATCAGGCACCATGCCCGAGCCTACACCCAACGGTTTTTTATCCAACACGGCAGAACAACACATGGCTGGAGCATGTGGTGACAAACGAGGCTTCCCCTTAGTTTCCAGCAACGGACACTGCTCCTTCCAATGACCCCCTCCTCTGCAATAATGACATAGGTCCACTTTGGCCCCCTCGGGTCGCCCTGTACCTACAAATCTACGGGAGTAGCCTGGTGAAAACTTTGCACCACCGCGGGCATAGCCATTGTCTTCTCCACGTTTCCAATCACCCCTAGAATACTTCTCAGTAAAACTGCCCTTATGTGTCAACACAAAATCGTCCGCTAATTCAGCAGCTCTAAACGCGGTGGAAGGCTTCTGTTCATTCACATAAGTGGCCACACGCTGAGGGAGAATGTCTTTAAATTGTTCCAAGACAATGAGCTCACAAAGACCGTCAAAACTTGCAACCTTTGCTGCCGCGCACCACCGCTGAAAATGAGAAGTTAAATCACGGATAAACTCCACATGTGTCTGCTTATCTCCCTTGACCCAACTTCTGAACCTTTGACGATACGCTTCAGGAACCAGTTCGTAAGACTTCAACACCGCTGATTTTACTCTATCATAGTCCAAAGCATTTTCGCCACAAACAGCTGAATAGGCTTCCTGTGCTCGCCCAGTGAGTACACACTGAAGTAACAGCACTCTGTCTGAATCTGACCAGTTTCTTGCCTCTGCTATGCGTTCAAATAGAGTGAAAAAAATGTCCGGGTCACGCTCATTGAACTTTGGCACTAATCGCAAGTAAGAAATGATATCGCCACTGCCTGATGCCGACCTATCACCACCATCCTCCCCTGGAGAAAACTTGCCCTCTCCCATCAGCCGTAATCTAGCATGTTCCACCTCACATTTCATCTTTTCCACCTCCAGCACCTTCTCCACCTCTAAACGCTTCTCTACCTCCTGCTGCTGACCCCTCATCTCCAACTGCAACTTCTCCTGCTCCAACCTCAACTCCAACTGCAACTTCTCCTGCTCCAACTTCAACTCCAACCGCAATCTCTCCTGCTCCAACTGCATGGCCAAAAGCTCCTTTTGCTGCTCGAACGTCAAACCAGCTGTATGAACCACTACCGGCACGAACCCTGCTGCACCAGACTCACTCTTCTGCAACACCCCCTGCTCAAACAAAGATGACACAATGACAGTTTTAATGTCATGTTTCCGCTTGCTCCCCACAACAGCAATGTTATAGTGCTCTGCTATTTCGACCAACTGCGCCTTCTGGCAATCATCTAAGAAAGACACTGAGGGCGCATCCACAAACGCTGACAAAGAAGTCATCATAACCAATCAGAAAGCAAAGTATTAACCTGCCAACACGCATGGGCATAAGATTAACCCAACAGAGAATTTCCCCCTAACTGCCTAAACAAAACTTCCTAATCTCACCTAGTCTTCATGTGGCTTGCGGTGGGTAATTACGCACTGGAACCCGGCGGAGTTATGGAGCAACCTGCACGCAGGTAACACCAAGAACTCACGCGGACGTGCCCCCGAGACAGCTGTCCGAAAACAGCTGACACTAACCACGTCGCCACAACACTATGAAAAAACAAACCAAAAAAAAAACAGACGCAACCCAAGGGGAAACGCCACTTAAGCCTAGCGGGGAAAATCTCTTTTACAAAAGCGTGACAAACTGCAACATCTTACCTTCTGATTAGCAGACAAAACCTGACGACATGTCAAACACTACAGCCTCCTAAAACCCAAAAGACATGATGTGTCCCCCAAATATCAGCGACAAGCCAGCACACAGCTGGACCACAACAATGAATCAGCTGCTCAATGACACCATGTGCTCTGAGCACTACACAAACTTTTTAAACAAATAACCCGTCGGACGATCCCCCATTTGTTGCGACCTGGCTCAAAAGGCCGCAACAAAAAGGAGACACAACATGTCAACGGGTAGTTAAAGGTGTTTATTTTCACAACACTGTTCAAGTCAACTCATATACTCATCAGATCCGGGTGCCTGCAGGAAAAAGCAGAGAGAGAGCAGACAGGAGCAGAGAGGCTTTAAAATAGCTGCAGAGCACCAGACCCAGGTGCCCTGAGTTACTGCAATCAGTGCGATCAATGCAGCCAAGACAGGACAGCCACACCCTCTCCACTGATGAACCCACAGGGGCATCACAGGGCACAAGATAAGTTTGTGCACAGATGGAAGGCTGACAGGCAGGTTATTTTAGCCGGGCCGGCTAAAATGAGTGGTCGTGCTTTTTACAGTACTACGGCTTCCACAGATGAAATGTTTTTATGTATTTTTTGTCAAAGCACTTCAGATATTCATTGCTATCGGGATGTTAAGAGCATTCCATGGAATATAACAAAAAGTGTATATCGTGCCGGTTTCTCAAACTTACCTTAAACTTACCCCACCTTTAATCGAAATATTCTGTTATTTTCAAAAGCTTTTTTAGTCTGATGCTTCGATTCATTTTAAACAGACCGTTCAACAAAAGGATAGCCTACCCAAAATCTAAATATTGGATTGTTCTCTCTTAGTAAGATCCAATTTTCATTACAAATGTGGTCTTACCTTGACTTGAAGATGAAGTCCATGCTATTAGTGATGGGTCGTTCGCGAACGATTCGTTCTTTTTGAACGAATCTTTGAAGTGAACGAGATGAACTGATTCCTCCCACAAAACGATTCGTTCGCGAACGACGAACTTAAAGAACTGTAGGAAACAGTTCAGAACTGTTTCCTACAGTGTACTGTAATCAGAGCCCTCTCACCTGAGCTCCGACACACACACACACGCACACACACACACACACACACACACACTCCTCAACCTGTCCGCAATAAAGAGGACGGATACCGGAACCGTAGCGTCCAGCTAGCTTAGCGATAAATACACACATCGTTGTATTCTCCTCCCCTTGTCGGCACTAAAAGCTTCAGAGGGCGGATAGCTGGGCTCCGTAGCGTCCAGCTAGCTTAGCGATAAATACACACAGCGTTGTATTCTCCCCCTGTCGGCCCTAAAAGCTTCAGAGGGCGGATAGCTGGGCTCCGTAGCGTCCAGCTAGCTTAGCCGCTAGCTTAGCGATAAATACACACAGCGTTGTATTCTCCCCCCCCTGTCGGCCCTAAAAGCTTCAGATGGCGGATACCTGAGCTCCATAGCATCCCGCTAATGTGAAACACACACACACACAGCGTTAGCGGGACATTCTCCTCTCCCTGTCCGCCCTAAAAGCTTCAGAGGGCGGATAGCTGGGCTCCGTAGCGTCCAGCTAGCTTAGCCGCTAGCTAAAGGTAAACATAGATGGGTACATACTATAGAATATGAATAAATCGTCACCGATGTAGAGGATATATTTTTTTATTCACTTTGAACTCGGCCAAATGGAGTTTAATGCTTTGGGATTTAAGTTAGGCCACATAGTACGTGCATGGGTTTGAAAGTATAACGTGCTAGTCTGCTGTAATACATCGTATAGTCAGGCACACATTTATGAGAGATTTAACAATGGCCAATTATATTTCTTAAATAATATGTAGCCTATTCCCAGAGCATAATTCATGGGGCAACAAGGTGAGGTGTAAAATGTGTTTTAATATCATACATGTTACGCCAGCAAACTTCTTGTACGGACTTCGGCAGTAGTGAAGACTCACTGAACGAATTAAGTACAAAGACGAATCGTTCGCGAACGTGCAAATCACCAGAAGTCGTTCGCGAACTGGTGAATGAATCAGTGAACGAATCTTTCAAGTGAACTGAATCAAAAGATTCGTGTCCCCGAAGGGAATCGGAATTCCCATCACTACATGCTATCCTTCTGGACAACAATCTCTATTACTGTTTTGTAAAAGTCCTCCTTATCTTCCTCTAGTTTCTAAAGTCTAGCTTGTTGTTTTCGTCTACCGTCTCTGGTAGAATAACAGTAGCAACAAGAACCTGTGGGCTCACTTGCGCCCCCTTCAGTGCGGCAGAGGTTGTGGCTGCCTCCCCTGGTGCTTTTTTCATTGCCGTTGTATGATGAGACCAGCGAGCTTAAATATCATATATACGTGAAATAAGTTATTTAGAGACTATGGATGGCGAGGATAAATGTAATAAAGGGATCTACAAACATTACATTGGTGACATACAGTGAGATGGTGCAGGCATGCGCTTAGGGCCCGCTTTCCAGCCAGTTTCTGTGGGGTGATGCATTCTGAGGTGAGGCAGAGCTCATCTGTGCCTCACCTCACCACACAGTAACTGGCTTGAGCGCGCTCACAAAATAAGTGCCCGCGCTAAATTAGTGCCCGTGCTCCAGCAAGTTACTGTGGGCTTACGAGAGGCAGAGCTCGTCCCTGCCTCACTTCTCAATCTCATCGCTCCCCGTAGTTGTAGCGGAGCTCGGCAAATTAGCCGATTTTTACTATAAAAAGCGATTGGAATCAAACAGAAATCACATTGACAACACAGATCAGTGGACACATTTTATTATTATTATTATTTGTATTATTATTATTCTTTTTTTCCGTTACATTGGAGAATGACAAGTGAGGCTCTGCCTCACCTGCCTCCCCTGACTGCACGTCGCTGCGTGTTTAAAAATACTCTGGTAAAAGTAGAAGTACTGACTAAACTTCTTTACTCAAGCAAAAGTAAAGAGGCTTTGAAATGTACTTAAATAAAAAGTACCCATAACTAGCAGCTGTTTTAAAGAGTAGGCTACCTGACCTCCCTTTATATTCATAGAACAATAATGTCATTGTTAGCTAATGAATGTGTCCATGCTGAACAACGGCAACATGTGTCACTGGCAGACAGGAAGCCAGCATGCATTTACACGAACACTGATGACAAAGCAGTTTAAAATCCTGCTCGTCAATAGGACCACATTAGAAAAGCGTTTCTCACCTTAGCATAGACTAGCATAGCTTATAAGATGACATAAGAAGTACTTTATTGATCACGATTAGGGAAATGTTTGTGTTGCAGCAGCATAAAAAGACATGGCATTGTAACAAATTAAAATTAAAAGACTGGAAATAAACAAGAAAGTAGAAAATATACATGTTGAATTATCTCACCTTAGCATAGACTAGCATAGCTTACCTCACCTTAGTAACACCTAGCATAGCTTATCTCACCATAGCCTAGCATAGCTTATCTCACCTTAGCATAGCTTATCTCACCATAGCATAGCTTAGTCCACCCTAGCATAGCCTAGCATTGCTTATCTCACCTATGCATAGCTTATCTCACTTTAGCGTCACCTAGCATAGCTTATCTCACCATAGCCTAGCATAGCTTATCTCACCTATGCATAGCTTATCTCACTTTAGCGTCGCCTAGAGTAATGTATCTTACCATAGTCTAGCACCCTATCTCACCATAGCTTAGCATAGTTTCCCCCTTTTAGCGTAGCCTAGCATAGCTTAGCTCACCTTGATGGTCTATTGAGTTTAGGACAGTGTTGGAAGTAGATTTACTCAAGTATTTTACTTAAGTACTATGGGGAAAGTTCTCTACTGCTGATCTACCCGATGTTTTAAGTATCTAAAATTGTTTACATTGAGCATTTTACTTGTGATACCTTAAGTACATTGAGCTGATGCTACTGGTACTTTTACAATATTAAATTCAGGACTACACAGAGTTATTTACATCAGCTGATTCCTAACAGACACTGTAAGGTTCACCCACATGTTTTTTCTTTCAAATAATTGTTATGTAAAATGACAGGAGAGCTTCTGTTGCATTGCTCTTTTAGTGTGTCACACACATGTCTGGCCCATTGATCTCAGTGAGCTGCATTCAGTGTGTGTGCGTGTGCGTGTGCGTGTGTGTGTGCGTGTGTGTGTGTGTGTGTGTGTGCGTGCGTGTGTGTGCTCTGACCTGTTTGTGCAGTGGAGTGTGAGTTCAACGGATGCAGTTTCAGGGTCAGTGCTGGTATGGGTCTAAATGGACCAGTCCATCACTTCTGGGTCACACGGGGAGTAAAAGATTACATATAAAGCTCAGATTTGATTTCTACTTTTTAAACTGTATTATGTGTTTCATTGTTGGTGTAACTGCCTATTTGCTTAAACCTTAAAGAGCCTGTGACACGAGTTTCCCCCATCATCCAAACCCATCAATTTGAGTAAATATTGTCCCCTTGAAAACCGTTACTGAACTGATTTTGGATATTTGTACTTTGATAACCATTAATCTGCCCTTCAATGTTGACCATTTTCTGGATCTTCTCGGGGATTCTTCAAGTCCCGCCAAATTATGGGTGACGTCATTGCGGGCACAGCGCTCCAGCTGCACCGTTCAGGATCCCAGCATCTGCATGTAAACGCACGATGGCGCACACAGCAGCAAGATGACAGCGATGGCAGTTTAATTTTGAACGTGTCTGAGAGCTCATATGAGGCTGAAGGATCGGTTTATGTTGTATCTGTTAGAAGTTTAGGAATTAGGTGCGTCAATATGGGCGATCATACGGTCATGTAGCCAGTGGTGGACTGGGACTAAAAATCATCCCGGGACTCTCGACCGGCCCACTTCGGTACCGCTAGTAAATTGTCAACGGGGGGAGTGGGGGATGTCAGGGGCGGCGGGTGCTGTAGATAGTAAATGTAAATATGTAAATATTTGTGTCACTGCATCCTGGTAAAATACAAATATAATGTATAATGTCTGTGTCTTTGACATTAGCGCTGCTAGCCACCTGTGCCCTGTACTACGAAGCCAGTTCAACATACCCTGGATATGTTTGAGTAACAAACTAACAACAACAAACTAACAAACGAGATCTCGCTAAGTGGTCCTACGACGCTGGTTATCAACTCGGTAAATCAAGCCAGGGTTTCTCTCACCAGCTGAGAGCGCGTTCACGTCTAAGACACGAGTGGATCTGACTTTAATTACATTTGACTCGAGTGTTTCGTCAACATAATGTGTTGCTTAAAATAATACTTCTGCATACAGTATGTGACACTGTAAGTGTTGCACGGCCAGATACGGCTCAGCTGACTCAGATCAGGAAATATATGATATATTATGATATTATATGATCGATGATCTGATTGATGATGTAATATGAATGATAAGTGCGACACGTCGGCGTCTTCTCTGCATACGGCAGTTTAAACTGTATTTCCTTTATCCTGTAATATGACTTGAGAGATTTAAACTCCGCACACTGAGTTGATCTCTTTTCTATAGACGCCGGAGGCGGGCAGCGTCAGGTAAAAAAAGTTATTTAGCCTTCCCAAACCTGAGCCTCACGCGCCGCCTATGGGGGATGTGCTAGTGACTTATCCGACCGGCCCACTTCGGTACCGGCCCATCGGGATTCGTCCCGATGGCCAGTCCGCCACTGCACCCAGCCCACGTAAACTGTCAACGGGGGGAGCCTCGCTGCGGGGAAACGGTGGACCTAGTGTCCCGATCGGAGTGGGAATAATAATAATAATCTGTGCATTTTATCCATTAATTTCCCCAACATTGTGGTAAAAAAACCACACGTTTAATCCATGTTGGTGTAACTACAAAAAGCATCGGTTTGTTTTCTCATCAGGAAATGCAGACCGGCTCAAACAAACGATTTTTAATCATCATCCTCACGATCATTTAATGTATCATATGTTCGCCGAATTGACATGAAAGCACTAATAAATGTAGTTTCATCCACTTGAGTTTACAACTACAAAAATAATCGATTTGTTTTTATATCACATCCTACGGGAGGAAATTCAGCAGCTCTCACTACCGATTTGTAATCCTAATTTAATCATCATCTTCACCACGATCATTTATGTGTATGTTCACCGAATTGACATGAAAGCACTGACAAATATGAATATACTGTAGTCAACTTCATTAAAACGTTATTAACGTGCCTAAACTCAGTAATTCACCATTTCTACGCATGACAACACACTTTGTCCGTGTTTGGCTCTCTCGCCGCACAGTGAAGCGTTCCCGCATTGACGTCACTTCCGGCTTCCCCCAAAACTTCAAAATGAGTCGAAGGAATTTCCCCGCGATGTTCGAAATTATTGATATTTATCGGAACGGTATCGCACCTTCTTTTTTAAACTGACGGTTCGAGATGACTAGTAGCCCAATATTTCATTGCACAACAGTTGTTGGGATGCTGTCACAGGCTCTTTAAATGGGTAATCACACATTCATACTTAGGGAAATGTAATGATTGCTATTTTCTACATTACACCCATATTACACATCAATGCACCCCTTTTACACCCGTATTATACTCATGTATTACACTTACATATCCCATGTTACACTGTATTACTCTGTTATATTATTATACTGTTGTATTACACATCAATACACCCCTTTAACACCCTTATTATACTCATGTTACACTGTTATTACTCCCAAGTTACACAGTAATTACACTGTTATTACACCCCTATCACACCAATATAAAACTGTAATATAACAACCACATTACACAATAATACACTCTTATTATATCCATTGTTATGCTGCGTTCACACCGGACGCGACGCGAATATTCGCTTCGCTCTAATCGCTCGAGTTTCACCGCGGCTGCCAGCTGTGTTTACTCGCATCATTCAAACAAGATGCGCTGGCTCGGGAGCTAACTACAACAAAATGAACATATTTTACAGTGATTGAATTGTAATACACATTTCTAAATGATGCCGAAGTAACAACATACTGATACCGGTTAGTAAAAACCATGAATTAATGCTTGACAAGTCTGCAGACAGACGGCAGGCGGAAAGCTTTTAGAATGCTTGTTTTCTGAATGGAGATTGGGTCGACCAGGCTAAGCTAACGTTGTATATGCTCCGTCCACACTCACAACAATGGCCTACAGACATAAATACACCAGCGACTGTATTCGCCATGACACAGACAGTCTGTGGTTTGTACTTGTTTAACTTTTGTCCAGTTTCTGAACAGATATGAGGAGCTGTGAGCTCTGAGGGCTAACAGCTAACAGCTAACGGCTGATGTTTTCTGGTTGAATGTCAGTGACAATTTGACGCTCGAGTTAAGCTCTCGCGTTTAGCACGGCACCGTTCAATCGCCTCAATCGCGTGATTCGCGCCGCGTCCACCGCTTCATGCTCGCCGTCGGAGCAAATTCGTGTCTGTCCGCGTCTCTACATTGACTTTACATGTAATCGCGCCGCCCCCAAACATTGCATTGCGTCCGGTGTGAACGCAGCATAACACCCATATTACTCCTGTAAGGGAAACTTCTGCAGCAATGGAGAGTCAGGACTCAGAGAGACACGAGGAGAGTTGGAGCTTTGATGTCAAACACTGGTAGTTTATTACAAGTCAACGACCGGAGAATTCATATCACAAGTCACAGCAGCAAAAGGTTCTGACTGTCATGTCAATTCTGATCAGCCTATCTCTCGATAGACCTTTTAACTAGTTTACAGAGAGTTAATCAGCATATTGGGGGAGGCGTAAACATCTGTGGAGCTACAGGAGATATCCCCCAACTCGAAACACTTGTCAGTGGTGTTTAGAAACCAGCATTCCCATAGTCGTAAAACCCCCCATCAGGCCATAAAACTGACACTTAAGTGCTGGAGCACATTCCTTAAAGGAGATAACAGAATATTGGTTGGTTATTAACGTCAACAGGCAATAAGGTTAAATATCTAGGAGTAAAGACAAAATTATTCCCTCACAACTCCCATAAAATACCCATGTAATTACACCTATATTACACTGTTATTAGACTGATTTTACGCATCAATACACCCCTTTAACACCGTTATTATACTCATGTTACACTATTATCACACCTATATAACACTCTTATTAGACCCATATTACACACATATTACACCATTGTTACACCCGTATTAAACTCATATAACACCCATTTTTCACAGTTTTTATACCCATATTACACTATTATTACACACGTGTTACACATTGACATAGCCGGTCAAATGACTGTAACCCCTAGGATACAAAAAAACATTTAGGGATTAATTTTAGTCAATTTTTCCTATAAATAAAATCATTTTGAGTATTAAATATATCTTCTTTTCTTATGGTGTCATTGTTCTGCCATCTTACACAACACACTTGCACCTCAAGCTGTTCATGGTCGGCTGAGGCAATCTGTTTGAATGAAATGGATAACTGATGATCGGCCATTTGGCAGGAAGTGCAGCTGAGTCCACTGCCAGAGCCTCTGAGCAGGGCGCGCTCACTGGCAGCTCCTCAGTGTGCTGGGAAGTGTGTGACCTTGGAGAAATCCTTTGTAACACTCGCGTTCGACCAAATGTGAGAAACTTTATGGAGCATCAGAGGTGTGCTATTGAACTTTTTAATCTCAGTTAAAATCTCACCTCTTCACACTGGCTTTTAATACAAGTTGAATATAACATTTTTACATTCATATGTGCTTTTATATGTTTCTAACTATTGTGCTTTTTTATCATTTTTTAAAATATTGTTTTATTATTTTACTCCCATTGTGTTTTTGTATTGTATTTGTTCCCTGTACAGCACTTTGGTCAACTGAGGTGGTTTTAAATGTGCTATATAAATAAATAAAGATTGACATTGATTGAGGTGACACAACTGAGACACAGCCAATCGGGTGATCTCCAAAAGTGGTGGAAATGTACTTTGTTTACGTTGGGAACAAAGTGACATCACTATGGAACACTTGCGCTCCTATTGGCTAGCGCTCCAACACATTGAACGTGATAGGCTAAGGGGTGGGACTAGTCTAAGCTGTTGACCAATCACAACAGAGCCAGCCAGCTAACCAATCGGAGCAGACTGGGCTCTGGTTTCAGACAGAGGGTGAAAAGAGGTGCTGCAGCACAGACAGTATGAGAAAAATGAAGAGCTTTTTGAACATTAAAGCATGGAGACATGTAGAGACACTAAATACTGATATTTATTTTTTATTTTATTTTACCTTTATTTAACCAGGATAGGTCTCATTGAGATTAAAAATCTCTTTTTCAAGAGAGTCCTGGCCCAAGAATGGTAACAGCACACTTTCAGACAGTTTTACAGTTACAAACAATTAAAAAACACACAATCACAACACAGTCATACACCAAATTTAGCCAAAGCATTTACAGACACAGCGGCCTGCTTCAAGGTCAGTTAAAGTTGCTTTGAGTGTTTCTAATGAGACCAGCTCTCTGAGTTTCAGCTCAGTTTGAAGCAGGTTCCAAGCTTGAGGGGCAGCGTAACTGAACGCCCTTTTCCCAAGTTCAGTACGGATCTTTGGTTCAGTCAAAAGGAAAAAGTTCTCGGAGCGAAGCCGATAGGATCCTGTGCATTTTCTATTTATGTACATCCTTAGATAAGGGGGAAGAGCACCAAGAATAGCCTTATATATAAGGATGTGCCAATGTTTCAGTCTACGCGTGGTCAGGGAAGACCATCCAACACGAGCGTATAGATTGCAGTGGTGCGTCAAGGATCTGAGGTTTGTGATGAATCTCAGTGCACCGTGGTAGACGGTGTCCAGCGAGTGAAGGCACTGAGAAGATGCATTCATATAAACCACATCTCCATAATCCAGCACAGACAGAAAGGTTGCAGACACTAGTCTCTTTTTGGCCTCATAGGAAAAACAAGACTTGTTTCTAAAGAAAAAACCTAATTTTATTCTTAATTTTTTCAAGAGTTCCACAATGTGTGGTTTAAAAGAGAGCGAATTGTCAATTATAATTCCAAGATACTTATACTGCAACACAGACTCAACCTCCGTCCCCTGCAAGGTGGTGATAGGAGGAAGGTTCAAGACCTTGGCTTTTGCTTTCGAGAACATCATTAGCTTTGTCTTGGCAGCATTTAAAACAAGTTTCAAATCACACATGTTGGATTGTACAATGTTAAAAGCATTCTGGAGCTGACAAAGAGCCTGTTTCCGGGTGGACGCAGAACAATAAATAACTGTATCATCAGCATAAAAATGCAAATTTGCATTCAAAACATTGTTATTAAGACTGTTAATGTAAATAATAAATAACAATGGTCCTAAAACAGATCCCTGTGGCACACCCTTGGATACCAGAAGAGATGTTGAAGTTAAGCCTTCTGCCCGCACACACTGTGATCTGCATGAAAGATAGTTCTTGAACCAACAGACAGCCTGAAAGACCAATACTAACGAGTCTTTGTAACAGTAAGGCATGATCCACTGTGTCAAAAGCCTTTGACAAGTCAATAAAAAGTGCTGCGCAATGCTCTCTATTGTCTAAGAAGTAAATAAGATCATTTACTACTTTTAAGGCAGCTGTTGTAGTGCTGTGTTTTTTCCTAAAACCAGATTGAAACTCAGATAAAATATTATTTATTGATAAAAACTCCTTCAGTTGGAAATTGACCAGTGATTCCAGTACTTTATTTAAAACACATAATTTGGAGATGGGTCTGTAGTTGTTTAGGTGAGTGGGGTCACCCCCTTTTAACAGTGGGAGAACAAAAGCAGATTTCCAAATAAGGGGAATTTCGTTTGTCTCCAAGGACAGATTAAAAAGATAAGCCAAGGGCAAAGCTATAAAATCAGCTGCTAACTTTAAAAAGTACGGCTCCAGGTTGTCAGGACCTGCTGATTTTCTTGGTTCCAAACTTTTCAGGGCTTTATGCACCTCTGAGACTGTTACTGGAATCAAATTAAAGGGTTCACCCTCCCAGATACCACCGTCAGAGCGATCAGTGGCTCCTTGAGCTATGTTCTGCGAGGTAAACAGAGAACCAGAAGCAATAAAATGTTCATTAAAACAACCAAGCATTTCTGCCTTATCAGAGATTTGAACAGAGTCCTCCTTCACAATGCAATGTGGAAGCTCTATAACATTTTTGTTTCCAGCTAATGATTTAATAGTTTTCCAGAATTTAAGGGGATTATTTAGGTTGTCTGAAGTTTCAGTTAGGAGATGATCCGCTTTGGCATTTCTAATTTTAACGGTAACCGTGTAGTAAATCAGAAAGATCTGATGTGAACCATGCATTTTCTCTGCCTTTTACTCTGTAGTTTCTTAAGGGGGCATGCCTATCAACTATTTTAATAAAACCATCATAAAATAATGTCCAGGCAGTTTCAACATCTGCAATGAGATTGATATAGATATACACCTGAACATCAGCAGGAGAGGACTCTTTAAAGTAGAGACACTACATACTGATATACACCTGCACATCAGCAGGAGAGGACTCTTTAAAGTAGAGACACTACATACTGATATACACCTGAACATCAGCAGGAGAGGAATCTTTAAAGTAGAGACACTACATACTGATATACACTTGAACATCAGCAGGAGAGGACTCTTTAAAGTAGAGACACTACATACTGATATACACCTGAACATCAGCAGGAGAGGACTCTTTAAAGTAGAGACACTACATACTGATTTACACCTGATCATCAGCAGGGGAGGACTCTTTAAAGTAGAGACACTACATACTGATTTACACCTGATCATCAGCAGGAGAGGACTCTTTAAAGTAGAGACACTACATACTGATATACACCTGAACATCAGCAGGAGAGGACTCTTTAAAGTAGAGACACTACATACTGATATACACCTGAACATCAGCAGGAGAGGACTCTTTAAAGTAGAGACACTACATACTGATATACACCTGAACATCAGCAGGAGAGGACTCTTTAAAGTAGAGACACTACATACTGATATACACCTGAACATCAGCAGGAGAGGACTCTTTAAAGTAGAGACACTACATACTGATTTACACCTGATCATCAGCAGGGGAGGACTCTTTAAAGTAGAGACACTACATACTGATTTACACCTGATCATCAGCAGGAGAGGACTCTTTAAAGTAGAGACACTACATACTGATATACACCTGAACATCAGCAGGAGAGGACTCTTTAAAGTAGAGACACTACATACTGATATACACCTGAACATCAGCAGGAGAGGACTCTTTAAAGTAGAGACACTACATACTGATATACACCTGAACATCAGCAGGAGAGGACTCTTTAAAGTAGAGACACTACATACTGATATACACCTGAACATCAGCAGGAGAGGACTCTTTAAAGTAGAGACACTACATACTGATATACACCTGAACATCAGCAGGAGAGGACTCTTTAAAGTAGAGACACTACATATTGATATACACCTGAACATCAGCAGGAGAGGACTCTTTAAAGTAGAGACACTACATACTGATATACACCTGAACATCAGCAGGAGAGGACTCTTTAAAGTAGAGACACTACATACTGATTTACACCTGATCATCAGCAGGGGAGGACTCTTTAAAGTAGAGACGCTACATACTGATTTACACCTGATCATCAGCAGGAGAGGACTCTTTAAAGTAGAGACACTACATACTGATATACACCTGAACATCAGCAGGAGAGGACTCTTTAAAGTAGAGACACTACATACTGATATACACCTGAACATCAGCAGGAGAGGACTCTTTAAAGTAGAGACACTACATACTGATATACACCTGAACATCAGCAGGAGAGGACTCTTTAAAGTAGAGACACTACATACTGATATACACCTGAACATCAGCAGGAGAGGACTCTTTAAAGTAGAGACACTACATACTGATATACACCTGAACATCAGCAGGAGAGGACTCTTTAAAGTAGAGACACTACATACTGATATACACCTGAACATCAGCAGGAGAGGACTCTTTAAAGTAGAGACACTACATACTGATATACACCTGAACATCAGCAGGAGAGGACTCTTTAAAGTAGAGACACTACATACTGATATACACCTGAACATCAGCAGGAGAGGACTCTTTAAAGTAGAGACACTACATACTGATATACACCTGAACATCAGCAGGAGAGGACTCTTTAAAGTAGAGACACTACATACTGATATACACCTGAACATCAGCAGGAGAGGACTCTTTAAAGTAGAGACACTACATACTGATATACACCTGAACATCAGCAGGAGAGGACTCTTTAAAGTAGAGACACTACATACTGATATACACCTGAACATCAGCAGGAGAGGACTCTTTAAAGTAGAGACACTACATACTGATATACACCTGAACATCAGCAGGAGAGGACTCTTTAAAGTAGAGACACTACATACTGATATACACCTGAACATCAGCAGGAGAGGACTCTTTAAAGTAGAACCACTATTCTAATATGATCATCAGTATTATATGTCATCTTTAATACAAAAAGTAAATGCATTATGTTTATGGATTAGGATACCTGGCTGTATAAAAAGTATTCAAAGTTATTTCCACCTTAAGCAGCTGCAGAATTTAAATTATAAAAACACATGAATGCATGATTATCCACTGGTATAATAAATATAATATTCCAAAATGATTCAGATTCATTCCACAAACCCTAGTGGTTTGAAACGGGCAGTAATGAGAATCAGACGCAGCAGGGGGAGACAGAGTTTGATCCAAAGTGTCAGATTTCCTCACATGCATATTGATTTGTTAAATATCCTGACAACACAAGAAAGATACAAAAATAACAATCCCACTCTTTCTCTTGAAATAAAAAGTGCACGTACACCTACTGGGGCCAGGACACATCTTAGAACCACGATGTATGTCCTATTGGTTGTCAAACACAAGAAAATACACAACATCTATACACGTTTTAGCAAAAATATTGACATTAAAATATTATATTTACAATGTAATGGGCAATAATATAGATCAAACTGTGTAAAAAAACACTGAAGGAAGAAATGAAAATGACAAATGGCACTATATTCCTCGTTTTTATTTCTGCATAAAAGCAATCTAGAAAGGGTGTGCATTGACATATAAAGATTCAGTGTGTGTGCGTGTGTGCGTTTGTGAGAGTGTGAGTGAGTGTGTGTGTGTGTGTGTGTGTGTGTGGGTGTTTGTTAATGTCCCTTGGGGGGACATCAGTGGACTGTGTATATTTTCCAACCTCTGGACTCCTTCTTGCTTGAGTGGTTGCTCTCTCTTTAACACACACACACACACACACACACACACACACACACACACACACACACACACACACACACACACACACCCTCAGAGTAAATGTAAGTCACTGGTCTTCAGGGAGCAGGTTTGTCCGTATCTGCTGTCTGCATTATTTCTTTGTGCTCCAGCATACAGATGTTTTCTGTTTAATTACCGTAAGAAACTAAACAAAGCTTTTTGAACATTAAAGCATGGAGACATGACCCAGTAGAGACACTACATACTGATATACACCTGAACATCAGCAGGAGAGGACTCTTTAAAGTAGAGACACTACATACTGATATACACCTGAATATCAGCAGGAGAGGACTCTTTAAAGTAGAGACACTACATACTGATATACACCTGAACGTCAGCAGGAGAGGACTCTTTAAAGTAGAGACACTACATACTGATATACACCTGAATATCAGCAGGAGAGGACTCTTTAAAGTAGAGACACTACATACTGATAAAGACCTGAACATCAGCAGGAGAGGACTCTTTAAAGTAGAGACACTACATACTGATATACACCTGAACATCAGCAGGAGAGGACTCTTTAAAGTAGAGACACTACATACTGATATACACCTGAACATCAGCAGGAGAGGACTCTTTAAAGTAGAGACACTACATACTGATATACACCTGAACATCAGCAGGAGAGGACTCTTTAAAGTAGAGACACTACATACTGATATACACCTGAACATCAGCAGGAGAGGACTCTTTAAAGTAGAGACACTACATACTGATATACACCTGAACATCAGCAGGAGAGGACTCTTTAAAGTAGAGACACTACATACTGATATACACCTGAACATCAGCAGGAGAGGACTCTTTAAAGTAGAGACACTACATACTGATATACACCTGAACATCAGCAGGAGAGGACTCTTTAAAGTAGAGACACTACATACTGATATACACCTGAACATCAGCAGGAGAGGACTCTTTAAAGTAGAGACACTACATACTGATATACACCTGAACATCAGCAGGAGAGGACTCTTTAAAGTAGAGACACTACATACTGATATACACCTGAACATCAGCAGGAGAGGACTCTTTAAAGTAGAGACACTACATACTGATATACACCTGAACATCAGTAGGAGAGGACTCTTTAAAGTAGAGACACAAGGAGCTAACTGTACGTGTGATGTTGCAGCAAACCTCAGATACTGTAGTTCCCGACACCTCGTTGTACTTTAATTGTGAACACAAGAGGAAGCAGGTATTTTCTCTGCCTTGTTTTTCTCGCTGCACTTCAGAGAAGCCTCCCCCACCCCCCATTTTCCTCCAACAACAGGAACATCTTGAGCTCTCCTTCACTTGTGTCGCTCTGATTCTCCTCTTCTTACCGGCGCCTGGCAGAGGATGCTCATTATCTCCCTATCTCTGTTGTTGTGTGGCCAATTATCCTCTTGTGCCAGCCAACCCTTCCTATAATGAGCAAGTGTCCTTAAGCAGGACAAACATGAGAAGTTGAATTCAAAGTCTGACCAATTAAGCTGTTTGGTGTGTTTAGTTAATGCAAGACGTCCTCTGGATATCTGCACAAACAGCGCTGTGAGGAAATGCCGTTGTTGTTGTTGTTGTTGTTGTTGTTGTTGTTGTTGTTGTGTAAATGAGGAAGCCGCTTCAGAAGAAGTGTTTGGTTTTGATCTGTGTTTACCGTATTCAGCGTTCCCCCCTGAACGGATGTAAAGTGGTAATCAGAGGGATAATGGGTTGTTATTTTGTGTGTGTGTGTGCGTGTGTGTGTGTGTGTGTGTGTGTGTGTGTGTGTGTGTGTGTGTGTGTGCGTGTGCGTGTGCGTGTGCGTGTGCGTGTGCGTGCGTGTGTGCGTGTGTGTGTGTGTGTGTGTGTGTGTGTGTGCGTGTCTATCCTGTGCTCAGGTGCTACAATCTTCTGATTCCTTCATGTGTTCTTCTGTTTCTCCCAGAAGGCCTTATACTCCGCCTTTTTGAGCCCGTAGTCTTTGCTTCTAATCCACAAACTTTACCTTCATTGCATTACTTTCATTTCATGTGAATCTTTAAATATAACCCAATTAAAGTTTTTGTTCAATTCCTAAAACATTTTCTTCACTTTCTGTTGCCATTTTCTACTGCTTACATCCTGATTGCTGAATCAACAATAAAGCAGTTTGGTGTTTACGGGCATGTGGATTTGTTAACTGGTCAATGTGTGCAGTATTTTAAGTGCAGTGTTTTGAAAATGGCAAACAAGTGACGATGTCAGATTGCTGTGTCTTACTCAGAGAACCGTGTGCAGTGTTTTGCAAAAAGTTGAATTGCAACTTGGCTGCAGAGCTGAAAATGTGTTTGGAGTTTTGGAGATTTGAGCTGAGGTTTTGCACGTTGAGTGTACATTTAAATAATTGTGCTTTTTGTGACATTTTAGTGTGTTAGCAACCGAAAAAAACTGTAACACCCCCACTATCGTCTCATTCATTGATGTTTCTGTTTCCTCCCCAGTACTCTCACAGTGTCAGGGATTTTTAATAATAGTATATCTTTTTTTAGAAATTGTTATATTTTCAAGCCTTTTTCAAGATAAGATAAGATCTTTAATTTGTCATTGTACAAGTACAATGAAATTACAATATGAACTCAAGGTGCCAACGCGCAACAACAAGACAATATAAAAACAACAAGACAATCAAAAACAAGAAATGGGACTAAAATAGACATGAGAGGGAATATGTACATAAATAAATAATAAATTAAATTGCACGATTTCCCTCATATTGCACGGAAGACATGATAACGTAAATATTAGCAGCGTTAAGTGCACATATGGCCCTATTAGCCCATGCTCTTGGGTTAACCCTACAATCTTCTAATTCCTCCATGTATTCTTCTGTTTCTTCCAGAAGGCCTTAAATTCAGTCTTTTTGAGCCCATGGTCTTGGTTTCTAACCCACAAACGTTATCTTCATCGCACTGCTTTCATTTCATGTCAATCTTTAAATATAACCCAAATAACACCCCCACTATCGTGTTATTAATTAATGTTTGTCCCACGAAAGGTCCAGGTGCCCATTATCTTTGGTTTCTAATCCACAAACGTTACTACTTTAATTTCATGTCAATCTTTACATATAGCCCAAATAAGTCCCCTACTATCCTCTCATATATTAACTGTTCTTTCTCCTTCCTCCCCAGTTTGCTCCCAGTACTCCCGCGGTGTCTTCGCCATCTTCGGCCTGTATGATAAGCGCTCGGTCCACACGTTGACGTCGTTCTGCAGTGCCCTGCACATCTCCCTCATCACGCCCAGCTTCCCCACAGAGGGTGAGAGTCAGTTCACGCTGCAGCTGAGACCCTCGATCCGCGGGGCGCTGCTGTCGCTGCTCGACCACTACGACTGGAACAAGTTCGTCTTCCTGTATGACACCGACCGGGGTGAGTGGACGAGAGAGAGTTTTAATCTAGAAGTGTATTTAAACAGTCAGGGTGGGGAAGTGACAACCTTTTAAAAAGCAATATATGTTCCCTTGTCTGGAAGTCAATGGTTTTTGGTTAGGAAGTTATCAAATAAGGGTTTGATAACTTCCTGTTGAACACGTTTTGAAGTCTAAAAGTTCCTTTATAGCCCAACATTAGTCGCCTTTAGCTTAGCGATGCTGACGTGAAGTCATGTGACCGTGCTGTAGTTCCTTTATAGCCCAACATTAGCCTCCTTTAGCTTAGCGGTGGTGATGTGAAGTCATGTGACCGTGCTGTAGTTCCTTTATAGCCCAACGTTAGCCGCCTTTAGCTTAGCGATGCTGACGTGAAGTCATGTGACCGTGCTGTAGTTCCTTTATAGCCCAACATTAGCCGCCTTTAGCTTAGCGATGCTGACGTGAAGTCATGTGACCGTGCTGTAGTTCCTTTATAGCTCAATATTAGCCTCCTTTAGCTTAGCGGTGGTGACTTGAAGTCATGTGACCGTGCTTTAGTTCCTTTATAGCCCAACATTAGCCGCCTTTAGCTTAGCGGTGGTGACGTGAAGTCATGTGACGGTGCCGTTTATTGAACACTCAATTAAACCAAACATTAAGCAGAGATAAAATGCTTAAATATCCATTTCATTGTTCAGGTATGAGAACTGCTGCGTTATTCATTCTAATAACTCTAATTTGAAGGGATTAAAAAATATCTTTCAAACATTACACTACCTTAAACATATCTAACTCAAAGTCATTCGATTTAAATGCAATAAAAGTGTGTGTGATGTCTCCACGGCGAACACAGAGCTGTGAATGGATGCTGAAATAATGGACATATCTTGGGGTCACAAAATGATCAATAGTTCCTGCACTGTTGGAGGTGTTGTGGAGGGTGTTGGACGTCTCTCTCTGAGGACAGCATATTCCTCTCATCCATAGGTTTTCTTATTTCTTATTTTTCCACCCCCTCACAGAGTCAATATTTGTAGTTACTCAACCCACTCCTCAAATTCAAAGGCTTTATTGTCGTATAGTTACAGTGTAGATATGGCAATGTAAATCTAAGGTCCCAGGCTCCTCCAATGCAACATAATATATATATAATATACAGTATAAACGGACATTTCACTCCTTCTTACTCATTTACGATGTCTGTATTTACTATTTAATTCATCTGCATTTAACTATACAGTATATGCCTAAACCATGCACCTTATATGTAACACTTCTATGTACTAGGTTGCTTTCAATGAGGAGTAGAAGATAATATAAATAGAAAAAACAATATCAAATTAATATAGCTGGCATTTTATTAAACATTCATACAACACTTTCACAAACCCCTCATCCACCCCAGTGAAACCCAATCTGCCATCATGGACAAAACAACATTAATCGAACCCGGGTAGTCTGTAGTTTCTCTCTCTCTCTGGTAATCCAATGACCATCAGTCCTTTTTCTGGTGAGTAGAATCCTTTAGAATCCTTTCTCTGGTGAGTAGAATCCTTTAGAATCCTTTTTCTGGTGAGTAGAATCCTTTAGAATCCTTTTTCTGGTGAGTAGAATCCTTTAGAATCCTTTTTCTGGTGAGTAGAATCCTTTAGAATCCTTTTTCTGGTGAGTAGAATCCTTTCTCTGGTGAGTAGAATCCTTTAGAATCCTTTTTCTGGTGAGTAGAATCCTTTAGAATCCTTTCTCTGGTGAGTAGAATCCTTTAGAATCCTTTCTCTGGTGAGTAGAATCCTTTAGAATCCTTTTTCTGGTGAGTAGAATCCTTTAGAATCCTTTTTCTGGTGAGTAGAATCCTTTCTCTGGTGAGTAGAATCCTTTAGAATCCTTTCTCTGGTGAGTAGAATCCTTTAGAATCCTTTCTCTGGTGAGTAGAATCCTTTAGAATCCTTTTTCTGATGAGTAGAATCCTTTCTCTGGTGAGTAGAATCCTTTAGAATCCTTTCTCTGGTGAGTAGAATCCTTTAGAATCCTTTTTCTGGTGAGTAGAATCCTTTAGAATCCTTTCTCTGGTGAGTAGAATCCTTTAGAATCCTTTCTCTGGTGAGTAGAATCCTTTAGAATCCTTTTTCTGGTGAGTAGAATCCTTTAGAATCCTTTCTCTGGTGAGTAGAATCCTTTAGAATCCTTTCTCTGGTGAGTAGAATCCTTTAGAATCCTTTCTCTGGTGAGTAGAATCCTTTCTCTGGTGAGTAGAATCCTTAAGAATCCTTTTTCTGGTGAGTAGAATCCTTTCTCTGGTGAGTAGAATCCTTTAGAATCCTTTCTCTGGTGAGTAGAATCCTTTAGAATCCTTTTTCTGGTGAGTAGAAGACAAAAACTGCAGCTACAAAAACTTCCGTCGGTTCTGCTAGTTCCTTGTTCCCCGCAGCATCAAAAAAGCACATCATCAAACAATTTGAACACACACAGGGCCCACACTGCTGCCACTCATTGAGCCTCATTAACAACCACACCTGGCCTGCTATTCCTCTCCTCCCTCATATGCGGACTCTGCTGCCCCAGCACTGCCCCGAGTGGGAGTTGCTGGTTATTACAGGGTGAAAAAACTCACTGCATTATTTGAGTGGGTTACATTATACAAAGATATTTATACATTACTACAGCATTGTTCTGTTATGTGAGTTTATTTAAACCTTGTGCTCTTGCTCGTTGAATGCAAACTGTATTTCGTTGTCCTCGGTGCAATGACAATAGTTCTTGAATCTAGTCCAATCTAATAAGACATAAACCATTTTTTTATTTCTTCCATTAATTGGTATTATTATTTAAAGGTCCCATGTCATGCTTTTCTGGTTATGACCCGTCCCCTTGTGTTATGAAGGTTGTTCTGCATGTAAACGGTCTGCAGAGTCACAAACCCTCAAAGTACACCCTGTAGCGAGTAAACCTCTAACACAGAGAAGACCTGTCTGTGAGGCCCCAGAACGCCTCGTTGGACATTTCTCTTTTTCTTCCTGGGTACAGTGACCATACCCAAATGCAATCCGTGGAGCTCCACACACTCTCAGCGGCGAAACTGTCGCGCGCTTACACTGTAGGTTTGCGCGTTTTGGGGTGCGGGTGCTAGTGGAGCCTCGCAGATGGGGGTGCTGCAGCCCCTCAGCACCCCCCCTTCCCACGTCCATGGTGCTCAGGCTGAGTTCAGGCTGGGTTTCGCTGTGTCTCGCAGACCCCACGGAGCAACCAGGAAACCACACCAGTAATCCAGCTCACACTGTCCCCTCCTCACAGCAGCGAGCCGCGTAACGTCCCGCCAACACGGCCCCCAGACCCCACGCAGCAAGCTCATCTGTTTGTCATTACTGGTGTCATTTTCTGGTTGCTAACAAACGCCATTGTAACACATAAACACTGAGGTTCCGCTGTAACGGTGGTGGACTCATCAGAACAGAGTGGGCGAGCTGACCAATCAGAGCACAGTGGGCTCATAGGGAGGGGGGGGGGGGGGGGGTACAGAGATGCTGTTTGAGAAACCAATGTGAGTTTGGAACATTGAACAATGTAAATGTATTCTAGTAGACCTCAACAATGGAATTATGATCAGTGGAAATGGCCGTGACATGGGACCTTTAAGTATTTGTTGGCGTCATGTTGAAATCTTGAATGTAAGTAAATGATACCCCTCCCCTACTCATCCTGTAAAAATCTAATTATACAAAGAAAAGATACCAGAAAAATCTACTTAAGTACAGTAATGAAGTATTTGTACCTCACTACTTCCCACCTCTGAATACAATAAGCTAAATGCTGCAGAGAATGCATGCGTCTCTAAAGTCTCTCATCCTCCCCAGTGTCGCATTTCCAGGACATTAAAAAAAAACATCGGTGTTTGCACGACAATAACAATTTGGACTGTACATTTCACAGTTGTATCCAATTCGATAGGCCATTCTTGCACTAAATGTAAAACATATCAACCGTTTACTTAGTGTTAGCAGTCATTGAGCCCTTCAATGTGTTTTATATGTCAGATAGTTTAAATTGTTATCTTCTGTTATACTTCCACAGTTGTATCTGCTATTTTGAGATGTTTATATTGTTTATTTTAAATGTTCTACTGTTTTTTTGTGTCTAATTATGAGCAATACTTGTTTTTCATTCTGCTGCAACGAAAAAAAATCCCAATTTGGCATTAAATGAGTCATTAGGAGTGAAATGTCCGTTTATACTGTAAATTATATATATTATGCTGCATTGTTGGAGGAGCCTGGGATTTAAGATTTGAATCACATTTCCATTTCAACACTTGGATCTCGCTTTCATACATTTTGCAGAAGCGAGTCAGAGGTGGGGGGGGTTCTGTTTCTCTGCAGTGAGAACGGGTCCGGGCCCGTATCAAGATGGCTTCCCTCAGAGCGACTCTTTCCCCGTCCTCTCTTTTCTCTTTTCTCCACTCCCACGCTTCACTGGGTAAAAACCTCTCATCTCCTCTCAACAAAACCCGCTTGTATCTGATCAAATGTTCTGCAGAAACACAACAAAGGTTAGCTGTGAGACTGTGCTGCCCTACAAGAGGTATATCAGTGTGTAGTGTCTCTACTTTAAAGAGTCCTCTCCTGCTGATGTTCAGGTGTATATCAGTATGTAGTGTCTCTACTTTAAAGAGTCCTCTCCTGCTGATGTTCAGGTGTATATCAGTGTGTAGTGTCTCTACTTTAAAGAGTCCTCTCCTGCTGATGTTCAGGTGTATATCAGTGTGTAGTGTCTCTACTTTAAAGAGTCCTCTCCAGCTGGTGTTCAGGTGTATATCAGTATGTAGTGTCTCTACTTTAAAGAGTCCTCTCCTGCAGATGTTCAGGTGTATATCAGTATGTAGTGTCTCTACTTTAAAGAGTCCTCTCCTGCTGATGTTCAGGTGTATATCAGTATGTAGTGTCTCTACTTTAAAGAGTCCTCTCCTGCAGATGTTCAGGTGTATATCAGTATGTAGTGTCTCTACTTTAAAGAGTCCTCTCCTGCAGATGTTCAGGTGTATATCAGTATGTAGTGTCTCTACTTTAAAGAGTCCTCTCCTGCTGATGTTCAGGTGTATATCAGTATGTAGTGTCTCTACTTTAAAGAGTCCTCTCCTGCTGATGTTCAGGTGTATATCAGTATGTAGTGTCTCTACTTTAAAGAGTCCTCTCCTGCTGATGTTCAGGTGTATATCAGTATGTAGTGTCTCTACTTTAAAGAGTCCTCTCCTGCTGATGTTCAGGTGTATATCAGTGTGTAGTGTCTCTACTTTAAAGAGTCCTCTCCTGCTGATGTTCAGGTGTATATCAGTATGTAGTGTCTCTACTTTAAAGAGTCCTCTCCTGCTGATGTTCAGGTGTATATCAGTATGTAGTGTCTCTACTTTAAAGAGTCCTCTCCTGCTGATGTTCAGGTGTATATCAGTATGTAGTGTCTCTACTTTAAAGAGTCCTCTCCTGCTGATGTTCAGGTGTATATCAGTATGTAATGTCTCTACTTTAAAGAGTCCTCTCCTGCTGATGTTCAGGTGTATATCAGTATGTAGTGTCTCTACTTTAAAGAGTCCTCTCCTGCTGATGTTCAGGTGTATATCAGTATGTAGTGTCTCTACTTTAAAGAGTCCTCTCCTGCTGATGTTCAGGTGTATATCAGTATGTAGTGTCTCTACTTTAAAGAGTCCTCTCCTGCTGATGTTCAGGTGTATATCAGTATGTAGTATCTCTACTTTAAAGAGTCCTCTCCAGCTGATGTTCAGGTGTATATCAGTATGTAGTGTCTCTACTTTAAAGAGTCCTCTCCTCTCTGGTAATCCTGTAATGAATGTCTCTCTCCATGGTGCTGAAATCATCCTGAAACTGGGAAACAGTGGCTTTGAAGAGATTTAACAAAGAAAAATGTCCAGATGACCTTGAGGTATAGTCCTCACTGCTTCATGTAAAAAAATTGGGTTTTCTTTGGATTATTATTTTGACATTTCTCCAGAAGTCCTACAGTAGTATTGGAAGGCAGATTTATTGTCAATTCAAATAATGCAAAAAATATACAGAAATATCGTTTTATTAATTGTAATGATCTGGTTGATTTCATTCACTTCTCTTAATTGATGTTGTATTACTACATTTCATTCATTTCACCAGCAACCTATGGTTTAAATCAAATATATTAAACAATGCAAACAATTACAAGGCTATGATGTTGCAAGAAAGCAAAGACAACCATTGATCTTTTAGATATAATTAGATCACATTCACCCAAACACAGAGTGCTTATTTGGGTTTCTATATATCTACATCCTTTAAAAGGACTTGGATGCGTGTGTGTTATTGTCTTTTATATGTCGATGCAAGTGCTCTTCAGAGGCTTCTGGGCTGCAGCACTCTGGCCTGAGGTTCATTTTTCACACACTGGCTTCATGCAGTATTGACTGAAATGTAAAATGAGACGCGCATGGCTGAGCTCCGTCAATGAGAGGCTGAAGCTCAGCAGAGAGGAGGAGGAGCTGTGGAGCTTCCTCTACTGTCACTGTGAACACACACACACACACACACACACACACACACACACACACACGCACACACACACAAACAGACACACAGACGCACACACACACACACACACGAACAGACACACAGATGCACAAGCACACACACAAACACACACAAACACGCACACACACACACGCACACACACACGCACACACACGCACACACAGACACACACTCACACAGACACATGTACGCACGCATGCACGCACACACACACAGACACACACAAACACGCACACACACACACACACACACACGCACACAAACACACACACACACAGACACACACACACATACCATGTATACATCACTTCAGGGGACATTACATTGACTTACATTCATTTCCTGGAGACTTATCCTAACCTTAACCATAACCAACACATGCCTAACCCTAACCCTAACCCTAACCCTAACCCTAACCCTTACCCTAACCCTAACCCTGATCCTAATCCTAACCAAGTCTTCACCCTAAAATTAATGATTCCCCTTATGGGGACCTCCAATTTGTCCCCATAAGGGAGGCGAGTCCCCACATGTGAGTGTGTAAACAGATTTAGGTCCCCACAAGTATAGTAATGCTAGGCCACACATACACATACACACACACACGCACACACACACAGACACACACACACACACACACACACACACACACACACACACACACACACACACACACACAAAGACACACACACGCACGCACGCACATACACAGAGAGAGAGAAACAGTAGGGGTGAGAGAAAGAGATTAGATGTGAAATGAAAGTAGTAAAGGAAGCAAGAGCATGGGAAATAATGGAGAAGAAGAAACAAGGAGGGAGGAGGGAAAATGAAAAGAGAGGAAGCAAGGCAGTAGTAAGGAGGAGGAAAGGACACAAAAGAGGAGAGAAGTCAAGGAAAGAACACAAGAGGAAACAAGGAGGAAGGAAAGAACAGGAGAGGAAACAAGGGGGGAGGAAAGAACAGGAGAGGAAACAAGGGGGGTAGGAAAGGAAAGTAGGGAGGGTAATGAAAAGGAAAAAGGAAAGAAGAGAGGAGGAAGGAGAGGAATGAGAGGAGTCAAAACTAGGGAGAAAAGGAAACAAGGAGGGATTCAGAATATACAGATATTTACTCAAATAAGATTTAAAGGCAGGACTTGTACTTGTAACAGAGTATTTTCGGATGTTTTTGACACTACTTCATTCATGTGTTAGTGCTGTTGTAAGGGTGACATGTTTGACAGGAAATGCTTTCATTTTGAAGTGCAAGTATGTGTCCTGCTCTCGCTCTTTACCTGTTATGTTTTGAAATGATACGAGTATGTCGAGTGCGTTTTCCCCGTCTTACCGTTCTTGTTGGAAACTGTTATATTAATATAAAGTAAAAACGTTCAGTTCGGACTCGCTTTGTTCTTCATTCGAAGCTTCTATTATACAACAAGTACGTCCCTGTGTGTGTGTGTGTGTGTGGGGGGGGGGGGGGGCTGCCACAGACCTCCCACGAATGAGGAGCGAGGTGGAGGGGGGGGGGGTCGGGATGCCAGAGTGCGGGTTAATCCTGTAATTGGGAGCAAAGGGAGACGGGTTGCCAGGTTGTGATGGCTCCCAGGAGGGAACGTTTAAGAGGGACATCTGTTCCTGCTGCTCTTCCTCTCCTCGTCTTCTTCACACACAAACATGACAGCGAGACGCCCAAAAGAGTCGAGTGTTACACCACCTGCTCCTCGACTGGACAGAAAGACAGGGTCTGGTTGGAGAAACATAACATATTTATATTTAGTGGGTCTCTTAGATTGGAACGGGTTCATCTTGCCAAGGATTTTGTGTAAATTAAAGCCAGTTTGCAAGTCAGTTATTATCAGCCCAACATGCCATATTTATGATAACTATATTATAAATATAGACTTCACGTCACCACAGCTAAGCTAAAAGTGGCTAATGTTGGGCTATAAATGAACTACAGCACGGCCACATGACTTCACGTCGCCACCGCTAAGCTAAAGGTGGCTAATGTTGGGCTATAAAGGAACTACAGCACGGTCACATTACTTCACGTCACCACCGCTAAGCTAAAGGTGGCTAATGTTGGGCTATAAAGGAACTACAGCACGGTCACATGACTTCACGTCACCACCGCTAAGCTAAAGGTGGCTAATGTTGGGCTATAAAGGAACTATAGCACGGTCACATGACTTCACGTCACCACTGCTAAGCTAAAGGTGGCTAATGTTGGGCTATAAAGGAACTACAGCACGGTCACATGACTTCACGTCACCACCGCTAAGCTAAAGGTGGCTAATGTTGGGCTATAAAGGAACTACAGCACGGTCACATGACTTCACGTCACCACCGCTAAGCTAAAGGTGGCTAATGTTGGGCTATAAAGGAACTACAGCACGGTCACATGACTTCACGTCACCACCGCTAAGCTAAAGGTGGCTAATGTTGGGCTATAAAGGAACTACAGCACGGTCACATGACTTCACGTCACCACCGCTAAGCTAAAGGTGGCTAATGCTGGGCTATAAAGGAACTAGAGCACGGCCACATGACTTCACGCCACCACCGCTAAGCTAAAGGTGGCTAATGTTGAGCTATAAATGAACTACAGCACGGTCACATGACTTCACGTCACCACCGCTAAGCTAAAGGTGGCTAATGTTGGGCTATAAAGGAACTACAGCACGGTCACATGACTTCACGTCACCACCGCTAAGCTAAAGGTGGCTAATGTTGGGCTATAAAGGAACTAGAGCACGGCCACATGACTTCACGCCACCACCGCTAAGCTAAAGGTGGCTAATGTTGGGCTATAAAGGAACTACAGCACGGTCACATGACTTCACGTCACCACCGCTAAGCTAAAGGTGGCTAATGTTGGGCTATAAATGAACTACAGCACGGTCACATGACTTCACGTCACCACCGCTAAGCTAAAGGTGGCTAATGTTGGACGTGATGACGTTTAGTCCTTTAGACACTTGTTAGCAACCGCCGTTTTTAAATTCACCAGTGGGGTATTTACTGATGTATTTTATGTCGTAGAACAAAAATGTTAAGATCTCTTCAACTTGTGTTAACCTCAGACCTCATATCAGGATAACAACAACAAAACACACTAAAACGATTAGCTTCCAGACAAGGGGACAGGAAGTGATAAAATGCTGACTCATTTCAGTGTTTGAGGACTCACTCCTGCACCACCTATTGACTTCATGAATACAATGCCATCATGCATTATGGTCCAGTGAATGACACCTCAGATAGATACTCTTCCCTGTTTTTATCCCCCCTCTTCTCCTGTGTGTGTGCTTCAGGATACGCCATCTTGCAGTCCATCATGGAGAAGGCGGGACAAAACAACTGGCAGGTCAGCGCCATCTGCGTGGAAAGCTTCAACGACGCGAGTTACCGCCGGCTGCTGGAGGATCTGGACCGGAGGCAGGAGAAGAAGTTTGTGATCGACCTCGAGGCCGAGCGGCTGCAGAACATGCTGGAACAGGTGAAGCTACCTTTACACTGCATTTAGATTTTAGCGTTTTGGTATTATTAACAGGTTTGAAAGTGGATTTGTGCTTCAGGGATCATCACTTTGTTTTAGCTCCAAATCAACTTCATTCAGGCCGTGATGGACAATTACGCATTCCTTTTTGTTACTTCAAGTATATTTTGATTCTTATACTTTGCACTTTTACTTAACTAAGATTTACATGCAGGACTTTTACTTGTCACAGAGTATTTTCTGATGTTTTTGTCACCACTGTTGCTTAAAAAATCCACTTGCATTCATGTGTTAGTATGTGCGTGTGTGTGTGGGGGTGGGTGGGTGGGTGTGGGTGTGTCCATGTGTGTGTGTGTTTGTGTGTCCGTGTGTGTGTGTGCTTGTGTGTGTGTCTGTGTGTGTGTGTCCATGTGTGTGTGTGTCCATGTGTGTGTGTCCATGTGTGTGTGTGTGTGTGTGTGTGTGTGTGTGTGTGTGTGTGTGTGTGTGTGTGTGTGTGTGTGTGTGTGTGTGTGTGTGTGTGTATTTGTGTGTGTGTCCATGTGTGTGTGTCCGTGTGTGTGTGTCCATGTGTGTGTGTGTGTGTGTGTGTGTGCGTGTGTGTGTGTTTGAAATGAGCCAAAGTAATTGGATTACTTTGGTAGTAATTCCAGGAAACTGCTCTTTCAATTAGTTTTATTAAAGCATCTGCAGATCAAACATTGAGCTGATATTTTAATGATCAGATTATTAAATATATGTATTCTGAATGGGAATAATGAGTCCAAACTGATCCTACACACACCTACACACACATCCAAATAATCGCCATTAGTTATTTTTTCCAAACCGTGCAGCTACTGAACAGAAATGACAGAAATGAAAACTCAACAAACCGTCTGTGATTTGCTCGTTAGAAAGTGTAAACAGTCTGTTCTGATCTCCGGTGCAGCGAGTTGGCACCAACACACTCAGAATATGATGTTTCTTCCTCCTCCTCCTCTTCCTCCTGTTTCCTCGGGGCGACGGGTGTCTCTGTAAATGTTCAATTATTCAGCAAATCTCCTCGCTGACATCTGTCACAGTTACTTACTTCTTTGCAGATGTGAGTCTTTCTGCTCCTCCCTGCGACAGAATATTCGGATTTATTTATATATATATTTTAAAGCACACAACAGATGAGAGCTGTGCGACATTACAGAGCAATCAGTACGAGTACAACGTGGATAAATCACAGCTCCAGTTCACAGTGAAACAGGTGAGACGGAAAGATGTTTAAAATAGTCCCCAGTATGTATCCTTCGTATCCTTCCCTAGTTGGAGATGAAAGGTGTTTCCTCCATAGGAAGCCATGCAGGGACATGGTGGTGGAACTTATTCAAAAATACATTAGATATAAATAAATCAGGTCCATCTACTGCATTTAAACATGATATTTTAAAATGAAAGTAGCCTCAATAAATTCAGGCAGGTACGTCTTCCTATAATATACTGATCTCTGTTTCACTGGAATAAATATCTTCCCTTTTTATCATCATTTATGCCCAAAATGACATTCTTTATAAACCCTTTAATACTGCTAAAAAACAATTTTTGAGGATTTGATGCACAAATTAAATACATGTAAACGTAGAAGTACTCAGATCTTGAGTAAAAGTAGAAGTACTCAGATCTTGAGTAAAAGTAGAAGTACTCAGATCTTTATTAAAAGTAGAAGTACTCAGATCTTGTACTTGAGTAAAAGTAGAAGTAGTCAGATCTTGAGTAAAAATAGAAGTACTCAGATATTGTACTTGAGTAAAAGTAGAAGTACTCAGATCTTGTAGTAAAAGTAGAAGTACTCAGATCTTGTACTTGAGTAAAAGTAAAAGTACTCGGATCGTGTACTTGAGTAAAAGTAGAAGTACTCAGATCTTGTACTTGAGTAAAAGTAGAAGTACTCAGATATTGTACTTGAGTAAAAGTAGAAGTACTCAGACCTTGTACTTGAGTAAAAGTAGAAGTACTCAGATCTTGTAGTAGAAGTACTCAGATCTTGTACTTGAGTAAAAGTAAAAGTACTCGGATCGTGTACTTGAGTAAAAGTAGAAGTACTCAGATCTTGTTCTTTAGTAAAAGTAGAAGTACTCAGATCTGGTTCTTTAGTAAAAGTAGAAGTACTCAGATCTTGTACTTGAGTAAAAGTAGAAGTACTCAGATCTTGTACTTGAGTAAAAGTAGAAGTACTCAGGTCTTGTACTTGAGTAAAAGTAGAAGTACTCAGGTCTTGGACTTGAGTAAAAGTAGAAGTACTCAGATCGTGTACTTGAGTAAAAGTAGAAGTACTCAGGTCTTGTACTTGAGTAAAAGTAGAAGTACTCAGATCTTGTACTTGAGTAAAAGTAGAAGAACTCAGATCTTGTACTTGAGTAAAAGTAGAAGAACTCAGATCTTGTACTTGAGTAAAAGTAGAAGTACTCAGATCTTGTACTTGAGTAAAAGTAGAAGAACTCAGATCTTGTACTTGAGTAAAAGTAGAAGAACTCAGATCTTGTACTTGAGTAAAAGTAGAAGTACTCAGATCTTGTTCTTGAGTAAAAGTAGAAGTATTTAGATCTTGTTCTTGAGTGTGAGTAAAAGTAGAAGAACTCAGATCTTGTACTTGAGTAAAAGTAGAAGTACTCAGATCTTGTACTTGAGTAAAAGTAGAAGTACCAGAGTGTAGGAATACTCTGTTACAGTAAAAGTCCTGCATTCAAAATGTTCCTCAAGTGAAAGTAGAAAAGTATTCTCATCAAAATATAGTGAAAGACAGTAAAAGTAGTCGTTGTGCAGATTGGTCCATTTCAGAATAATATATATGATATGTTTGATAATGATTGATCATGATGTTACAAAGAGACATTTGGAGGTTCCTACGATTACAGTGTTAGTTAAAACCTAAAAAGAGCATCTAGTGTTTGTTGTGAAGGATTGGATGCTCTCTCTTCTCTGTCAGCCGTTCCGTAGGATAATACTTTAAGGGTGAATCTATAAACCTACTGCCTGAATCTGCTTTATGAAAGGCAGCTGCTCCTATATGTTAATGTAACAGACTACATGTAACCCTCCCAACTCCTGCATCTATTTCACCGTGTTTTCATATCTGCATCTTGCCATCCCATTCAGCACGTCCTGTAATTATTCACTAATGAAAACATAATGATGCAGTGGCGAGCCGTCAGGGCCCTAGGTCCTCTCTGAGGGCCGAAGATATTCTACAACATAATATTTAAAAACATTAAAAAAAAATTATATATTTTTTTAAATATTTTTTTCATTAGTTTTACCAAAATAACTTGATTTAATTGCATTTAAAATAACATTTCCAAAGAAATAAATCCTTCGAATCTGCCTATTCAGGTTCTGTTGGAATGTGAAGGGTTAAATGAAAGCAGCTCGTCTCTGCCCGCTTTATGACAAGTTCCACCCGCTGTGAAGCTTTTCTTGTTTCCATAGCAACAACAACTTCCTGTCAACAGCGTAAACTCGCCTTCAAAATAAAAGCATGCCAAATTACACTTAAGACATACAACTGCAACGAAAGTAACAAACACAATGCAATATCCTTTTCAATTTCAAAGAACACAAATAGGGTTATCTACAGGTGTTGTTTTGTGTGGTAGAGGGTCGCTGTCATTGCTGCGTTTTGCACCCCGGGCCGTTGTTTTGATATTCCGCTGATTTATACGCTGTGACGTAATAAATCGAGGGAAGGGGTGGGGGTCAGAGGGCCTAGGTATAAAAGTCACGGCTCGCCACTGTAATTATGAATATATTATATTCCATTTCGGCCAATGAATCCCCTGTAACCTTACAAAAAAATTGGCTTTTAAAATGAATGTCCGAGAAGTTTAAAAGCACTAAATGTCCCCAAATATATCAGCAATGTCAATGTTAAAGCTCTCGTACCTGAATAAACACTAAAGTCAGATCTGTAGCGTTACATTGAATGTCATCATTAACATAAAGGCTTCAGCAGCTGAAGGTTAAATATGAACGTCTTGTCCTGTTTTACAAAGAACACTGGCATTAAAACATCCCCTAATTATCATCTCTTATGCATAAAATGACCTTCTGGATAAACCATTAAACATTTTTAGACCTTATTTCAAGCAAACAACGAAAAGATACACACAAAAAAACATTGACTTCCAGATGAAGGACAGGAAGTGCTAAAATGCTGACAAATGTTTACGTTTAGGACTCATTCCAGCACCACTCTAGACTAATAGATGTTAAACGTCTCAGTAGTGTGTTATTATTATAATTGTGATACAGATCAATATAATGTGACTGTGTTTGATTTGAAATCTTGCATATCGTAGCTGTGTCTTCATCTTAATTGACGCCCGCATTAACCGGACGTCCAGTAGGATTTTCCAGCAGATGTCAGCTTTCAAAATCAGTTTTTATCAGCAAGATGCAGCTCTTCGTGTGTGTGTGTGTGTGTGTGTGTGTGTGTGTGTGTGTGTGTGTGTGTGTGTGTGTGTGTGTGTGTGTGTGTGTGTGTGTGTGTGTGTGTGTGTGTGTGTGTGTTGCGTAGGGGTGTCGAGAAGCATTGGCACGTCTCTGAAAGCGTGAAGTGTTTGTTTCCTCTGTGACACGCCGGCCTGTTCATTTGTTTAGACGTCCGATCTTCCATGGATTAAACAACACACACACACACACACCACACACACACACACCTGTCACACGCATCGTTTACTGTAATTAACGTATGCTCGGCTGTAATCCACTCACATTAACGTTGAGTTGTGCTTCGCTTCCTGCAGATCGTCAGCGTGGGGAAACATGTCAAAGGCTACCATTACATCATGGCCAACCTGGTGAGGAGTTTATTCATTTGTCTGTAACTTCATTTCTTTCCTGTATTTCTCTCTTTATTTCCAACATTTGGTTCACTCCCAAATGTTCCTGTGCTTTCTGTGTGTTTATTGTCCAACTGTGTCAAGATTTAAAGGCTGTATTGTCATGTGTAAGATAGCTACAGCATATTTTGGCAATTAGAGGAATAATAATTAAATAAAGAAATATCTTGGCAATAATAATAATAATAATAATAATAATAATAATAATAATAATAATAATAATAATAATAATAATAATATATAAAATGAATAGTAACACAAAATATATAAATTGATAATAATAATAATACAAATAATAATAATTGTTCACCCGCCGTCTGAAACCAGAGCCCAGTCTACTCTGATTGGTGGCTGGCCGGCTCTGTTGTGATTGGTCAACCTCTTAGAGATGTGATGTCACTGTATTAGAGAAGTAAACAAAAGTGTCCAATTAATGTGTCTTTATATGTCTTTTTCAATATATGCTACTTTATACTTCTACTCCACTGCATTTCAGAAGCTAATATTGTACTTTTAACTCCACTACATTTATCCGACAGCTTTTTACATATTCAGATTATTAACTAATAAAAAAATATCCTATCACGTACGTACAATGTGTCTGAGCGCTAGCCAATAGGAGCGCGATCATTACATGGTGATGTCACTGTGTTTACCGGAAGTAAACAGTTCAATGGAGGGCGTTTAAAAAATAAAAAATAGTAATGTCACAGTGTTCGTAGTGATGTCACCGTGTTCAGTAGTGATGTCACAGTGTTCCGTAGTGATGTCACAGTGTTCCGTAGTGATGTCACAGTGTTCCGTAGTGATGTCCCCGTGTTCAGTAGTGATGTCACAGTGTTCCGTAGTGATGTCACAGTGTTCCGTAGTGATGTCCCCGTGTTCAGTAGTGATGTCACAGTGTTCCGTAGTGATGTCACAGTGATCCGTAGTGATGTCACAGTGTTCCGTAGTGATGTCACAGTGTTCCGTAGTGATGTCACAGTGTTCCGTAGTGATGTCCCCGTGTTCAGTAGTGATGTCACAGTGTTCCGTAGTGATGTCACAGTGTTCCGTAGTGATGTCCCCGAGTTCAGTAGCAGTGTTGGGCAAGTTACTTCCAAAATGTAATACAGTACATATTACTTATTACCATATTTTTTAAGTAATAAGTTACATTACAATATTACTGTCTCTGAAATGTAATGAGTTACACTACTTTTACATTACTTTTGAGTTACTTTCACCAAAATAACCGCAAAATAATGGCTAGGTATTTTAAATGCTAAAATGTAGTTTAGTGCAGCAACTGTGTATGCCCTTAAGGCTACTAAAAACTTGTATTACAAGGCTTAGTTGAATACTGGATTCTGATTGGTCAATTCCGTTGCTAAGGAGGATCAAGAAAGAGAAAGTAAAAGACGGAGCGCTGGACGTCAGATAAATGAACAGAAGAAGAAGTAAACACTAACAGGAACACGGTATGGGCTCTGCAGAGTTTAAGGACTTGTTAGTGGATCAGAAACTGTGACCAGAGTTGGACAGTGCTGCCGTAAAGTTGTTGTTGTTGTTGTCGCAGTTCGAGCCATTGGTGCGCCGTGGAACGGAGTTTTTAATTTTCTTAGCGGAAACAATACGATCATTTTAAGTCAATAAAATAATTTCAATTAATATTGGGAGTCGATTCCTTGGTTTGTTTAGTATCTGGCCGTGTGATAAGCGGGATAATATGCAGCGACTTGGTCATTATGGGGAAAAGAACACCCTTCAGGCTCATCAAGATCAGCCTGACTGATTACGTAAACACCAGGCTTACTAATCTACCGGCACCATTTTTCTCTGGTGTCGGAATGTCTCGCGATGTTAGTGAATTCTTAAAAAACAATTTCATTCCGGGTTAAAATGAGTTGTAACTGCGTTACTGAGAATTGTAACGGGTAGTATATTACCCAAATGTCATTAGTAATGCGTTACATTACTTCGTTACAGCAAAAATACATTACTGTAACTCCGTTAACACTGTTGGTGATGTCACAGTGTTCCGTAGTGATGTCACCGTATTCAGTAGTGATGTCACAGTGTTCCGTAGTGATGTCACCGTGTTCCGTAGTGATGTCACAGTGTTCCGTAGTGATGTCACCGTGTTCCGTAGTGATGTCACCGTGTTCCGTAGTGATGTCACAGTGTTACGTAGTGATGTCACAGTGTTCCGTAGTGATGTCCCCGTGTTCAGTAGTGATGTCACAGTGTTCCGTAGTGATGTCACCGTGTTCAGTAGTGATGTCACAGTGTTCCGTAGTGATGTCACTGTGTTCCGTAGTGATGTCACAGTGTTCCGTAGTGATGTCACAGTGTTCCGTAGTGATGTCCCCGTGTTCAGTAGTGATGTCACAGTGTTCCGTAGTGATGTCACAGTGTTCCGTAGTGATGTCACAGTGTTCCGTAGTGATGTCACAGTGTTCTGTAGTGATGTCCCCGTGTTCAGTAGTGATGTCACAGTGTTCCGTAGTGATGTCACAGTGTTCCGTAGTGATGTCAGTGTTCCGTAGTGATGTCACAGTGTTCCGTAGTGACGTCCCCGTGTTCAGTAGCAGTGTTGGGCAAGTTACTTCCAAAATGTAATACAGTACATATTACTTATTACCATATTTTTTAAGTAATAAGTTACATTACAATATTACTGTCTCTGAAATGTAATGAGTTACACTACTTTTACATTACTTTTGAGTTACTTTCACCAAAATAACCGCAAAATAATGGCTAGGTATTTTAAATGCTAAAATGTAGTTTACTGCAGCAACTGTGTATGCACTTAAGGCTACTAAAAACTTGTATTACAAGGCTTAGTTGAATACTCGATTCTGATTGGTCAATTCCGTTGCTAAGGAGGATCAAGAAAGAGAAAGTAAATGACGGAGTGCTGGACGTCAGATAAATGAACAGAAGAAGAAGTAAACTCTAACAGGAACACGGTATGGGCTCTGCAGAGTTTAAGGACTTGTTAGTGGATCAGAAACTGTGACCAGAGTTGGACAGTGCTGCCGTAAAGTTGTTGTTGTCGCAGTTCGAGCCATTGGTGCGCCGTGGAACGGAGTTTTTAATTTTCTTACCGGCACAATTTTTCTCTGGTGTCGGAATGTCTGGTGATGTTAGTGAATTCTTAAAAATCAAAACTTCATTTCGGGTTAAAACTGCGTTACTGAGAATTGTAACGTGTAGGATATTACCCAAATCTGTCATTAATTACTAATGACAGATTTGGGTAATATCCTACGCGTTACATTACTTTGTTACAGCAAAAAGTAATACATTACTGTAACTCCATTTGTAACGCGTTACACCCAACACTGTTCCGTAGTGATGTCACAGTGTTCCGTAGTGATGTCACAGTGTTGGGTAGTGATGTCACAGTGTTGGGTAGTGATGTCACAGTGTTCCGTAGTGATGTCACAGTGTTCCGTAGTGATGTCACAGTGTTGGGTAGTGATGTCACAGTGTTCCGTAGTGATGTCACAGTGTTCCGTAGTGATGTCACAGTGTTCCATAGTGATGTCACAGTGTTCCGTAGTGATGTCCCAGTGTTCCGTAGTGATGTCACAGTGTTGGGTAGTGATGTCACAGTGTTGGGTAGTGATGTCACAGTGTTCCGTTGTGATGTCACAGTGTAGTGTTCCGTAGTGATGTCACAGTGTTCCGTAGTGATGTCACAGTGTTCCGTAGTGATGTCAGTGATGTTCCGGAATGGAAGAATTCCTTTATATATTTTTTTCCAGTTTTTCTGTCCCTGGATTCAGTTTTTCTGTGTTTTCTCTCTCGTTTTCTCCTCAGGGTTTTAAGGACATTAATCTGGAGCGCTTCATGCATGGCTTGAACCATTAACAAATTCTAAAATGAAAAAATATTATATTGAAAGTAATACAATTCTAAATAAACAAAAAAAACAAATTACCCTGTAAAAAAAACATTAAATGACCTTGTTTTAGTTTAAAATGGTGCATAAACACAGGAATTAGGTCTAGGTTGATATAAAGGAAAGGATAAAAGCGTACTGGGGGCTTTTTAAACATAATGTTCTGGAATTTAAGAAGTCATTTGATTTGTTTCCAGTTTTTCTGTCCCTGGATTCAGTTTCTCTCTCTTTTCTCTCCTTAGGGTTTTAAGGACATTAATCTGGAGCGCATTTTTCCCAGTTTTTCTGTCCCTGGATTCAGCGTTTTCTCTGGTTTCTCTCTGGTTTCTCTCCTCAGGGTTTTAAGGACATTAATCTGGAGCGTTTTATGCACGGCGGAGCGAACGTGACGGGCTTCCAGCTGGTGGACTTCAGTAACCCCATGGTCATAAAGCTTATGCAGCGCTGGAACAAACTGGACCAGAGGGAGTACCCCGGCTCCGACGCCCCCCCCAAGGTATGTCTAACGGTAATGCACTTTGTCTGTATTTTGGGAGGGGATTTTGGGGTATTTTAGGGATTAGAATTAGTGCAGATTCAATGATTGGTTTTGGTGTATAATGGTGCATAAACACAGGAATTAATTTGATATAAAGGAGCAACTATCAAACTTTTTGTGAAACCATTATCCAGTTCTTAAAGCAAAAATAATATATGGAAAATAATACAATTCTGAAGAAAATGACAAATAAAAAAAAAATAACCATACAATGATCTTGTGTTAGTGCTTAATGGTACATAAACACAGGAATTAGGTCAAGGTTGATACAAAGGAATAAAGCATAATAGGACCTTTTTAAACAAGCAGCTCTTGCATGATACATTATATTCAAACCGAGTTCAACTATGACTTGATATAAGATGATAAGTCTTAGCAAGATCAGCGGACTTCACAGTGCAAAAACGTGCAGTATGCATTAAAAGAAAGGTGCATATTCGTGGGAATTACTGCACATGCTTTCCGTGCTTTAATAATTCCTCTGTGGTGACTGGAGTTGTTGCAACAGCGAGAAAACAGCGGATGCAGCAAAGAAAAGATAACAGCAGGAACAGAACAGTGTCAGATAAGATGAATATAATAATGTGCAAGGTGAGCACACAACACGCTGATACAGAACTGCATTAAAAACTGACTTAATGAACAAAATAATAAATAGCAAACTGTGATAAAACGTGTGCACACAGCAGCAATCTGCTCCATCCCGTCCAACGCTTTCTTACAGCACAGATGTGACAGATTGACCCACATTGTTCTCCTGCGCACGGATTTAAAACGCCACGGTGGTCAGAAAAACCTCGGAGCAGATCTGTGTCCAACTAAGATTTCTATTTTAAAATCCAAAAGCAGTGGAGTGGAAACGTGTGGGTAGTGTGCCGTGTGTGATGGATTCAGGGGGTTCAAATTAAAAGTTTACAACACAGGGCGATATCACATGACGGTGTGTGTGTGTGTGTGTGTGTGTGTGTGTGTGTGTGTGTGTGTGTGTGTGTGTGTGTGTGTGTGTGTGTGTGTGTTTGTGTGTGTATCCCCACTCCATTTCTTGATAAATTGCTCTCTCTCTCACTCCTGGGAAAATCCACTCAGACTAAATTACTCGGCTCCCCCATTAAGTTTGTCCACAGCGCGGTTTCTTTCTCCTGATATATTAACAGCAGCGGTGAGTTTGGGCTTTCCCCCGGCAGCTCTCACTTTGTGAAGACAAATGCAATGCCTGCTGTTTGAAAGTAACAGGAATCAGCAGGTAGTGAGCTAATGAGAGATTCCCGTGCTGCATGAACACAACACGCTTATAAACTCTTTCCACCTGTGGTTTCACAAAAATGATCTTTCTATTCACCTTATGCTTCATCTGCTCTAAGGCGTTTCCATAGTGCCTTATTTTGTGTTGGTTCTTCCTGTTAGAGCGTAATTGCTATTACATTGCATAGCGTTACCGTCTTTATCAACCTTTAACTGCCAGATAAACAGCTTTTAAGCTTTTTAATAAGCTATTATTAAATAATAACACTTTAAAAGGAAATAAACTAACCATTTAGATATGTGATTAGTTTATCCAAACAGCACATAGTTGGGAATTTACAGCCATGTTTGAGACTTGAGTCTGTGAAAGAAGCCAATTTTCACGTCAACAATGTTTTTATACTTGCTCTCACTGTGCTCAACAGTAGACACAGGTCCTCACTGCAAGAAATCAAATAGTAATTCAAATTTAAATTCAAGAGAGCCAGTAGTTTTGCCATAGCTAGATAGTCAAAAGTATCCAGCTAGCTTGATAGATAGGTAGCTAACTCAAGATAGATAACTAGTTAGATTTAAATCGAACATAATCTAGCTTGAAAAGTAGATAGCTAACTTTCGATAGCAAGCATGTTAGCTATAAAGCTAAGGTAAGCTAGCCAGCTTCTTAGATAGCTAATGTTTGCTAGTTAGCTTGTAAAATACATAGCTAACGTTCTTTAGCTAGCTAGATAGCTAACGTTAGCTAAATAGCATCAGTGCTGTCTGACCAAGATTTTTGCATTTACACCTGGCATTTCTTTGTGGTTTTACACTTTTGTTTAGTTTTTAAATAAGGCATGAAACTTACCATTTCAGATTACCAATGTATGATTAGTTCATCCAAATAACACATATTTTGGAATTTAAAGCCATGTTTAAGACTTAAGAAGCTGTGTGAAAGAAGCCAGTTGTCTTAAAAACAATGTTTTACTGCCTGAACAGTAGACACAGGTCTTCACTGCAGATTTAATCATATGTAATCAAATAATAATTCAAATTTAAATTACGAGAGCCATAACTAGCTAGATTGCCAATATTATCCAGCTAGCTTGTTATAAGATGGATAACTAGTTATATTTAAATCGAATGTAATCTAGCTTGTAAAGTAGATAGCTAACTTTCGATAGCAAGGATGTTAGGTAGAAAGCTTACGTGACCTAGCCAGCTTTCACATGGCTAATATTCACTAGTTAGCTTGTAAAATGCATTGCTAACGTTCTGTAGTTAGCTAGATAGCTAACGTTCGCTAGCTAAATAGCCGATCAAGATTTTAGCATTTATACCTGGTATTTTTACTCTTTTTTTTGTTGTTTTACACATTTGTTTAGTTTTTAAATGGCTGTAAGTCTGGCTTTCGTCATCTGACTGAACACGGAAAGAATCAATCAAAGAGACACTCATTATTTAATAATCCCTCACGTCTGTATTAGCAGTGTGTATTCAGTCCTGACTTTTATGAGTTTATTCTGCACTTCCAGTGTTTGTGTGTGATTCTTTAGGCGTGCTTGTCAAACAGTAGCATGGGAATAGAGAGCAGCAGAGCGCCATAATGTCACAGTGAGCGGTGGGATAATGAATAGGATCCACCCCGAGCTGGAGGCAAAGTTAATGAACTCCTGCTAGCCGGGATAATCAATGCCAGACTTCTTCCCGTTCTGGACAAAACACTCGCCTTTCTCCCCATCTTCCTGCCTCTCTGGAGGTGAGCTTTAGGGAAATATGTCTCGTGACAGGTAGTGGGATTCGTCTTGAGGCAAATAATCAAGGTCAAATAAAGATTAGGGGAGATTGAAAGTGAGTATGCCCTTTCCTTTTGCAGAAATAATGAGTGAAAGTACTGCTCCTCTGCAACACGAGGCACTGCAGAAACTCAGCGTGAACTCACATTGTTTTAAGGGGATCTGACCGGCAGATATTGCAGAGCCTGTCCAGCTAAATCAACATTTAATTGGCCTCATACCTTTTTCTTAGTGTGTGTGTGTGTACGTACGTCCGTTCTAATAGTGATACATATCGATAAAAAGGAAGTGTGTTTGATTTGAAATCTTGCATATTGCAGCTGTGTCTTCATCTCAATTCACGCCCGCATTAACCGGACGTCCAGTCGGATTTTCCAGCAGATGTCAGCTTTCAAAATCTGTTTTTATCAGCAAGATGAAGCTCTTTGTGTGTGTGTGTGTGTGTGTGTGTGTGTGTGTGTGTGTGTGTGTGTGTGTGTGTGTGTGTGCGTGTGCGTGTGTATGTGTGTGATCGTGTGTGTGTAGGTGTCCCAGCATTGTATATACACCAAAACAGACTGAACAGCAAGGGAGCTAAAGACTGTAATTTACAAAATCACGTGGTGCTAGGGTTTTGTTTCAACTTAAATGAATCCAATAAGCCTGTGTTGATGAACGCTGTTGGGAGGGTTACTTTAAAAATCTCATCTGGTACAATAACTAGCTACATGTCAGGAGTGTAATCGGTAATACATATGAGTATAAAATATGAAAGTAACCTGATTACTTTCCGTTAGTTTTGGATTACCTCATTATCAAATATGATGCAAAATAAAAACAAGAGATAATAAACAACAATAAGATGTGTTTGACTTAAGTGAACGTAACAGTATAACCATAGAAAATAAGAAACCAATATATTTGATATAAAAATGTAGTAATCGATTACAGTTTTTCTTTGTATCCTGATTAGATAGAGAGAGAGAAAGAGAGAGAGACAGACAGAGAGAGAGATAGATAGATAGATAGATAGATAGATAGATGGATGGATAGATAGATAGATAGATCGTAAAAAATGTAGTAACTTGTAATCTGTTACTCCCTATTACATTGTTCTTGTGATGTTCAGTTATTTTCTCTTCTTTGTTCCTCAGTACACGTCAGCGCTGACCTATGACGGGGTGATGGTGATGGCCGAGGCATTCAGGAACCTCCGCCGGCAGAAAGTAGATATTTCCAGACGGGGGAACGCTGGCGATTGTCTCGCTAACCCCGCCGCCCCGTGGAACCAAGGCATCGATATGGAGCGTACCCTCAAACAGGTGAGAGAGAGAGAGAGAGAGAGAGAGAGAGAGAGAGAGAGAGAGAGAGAGAGAGAGAGAGAGAGAGAGAGAGAGAGAGGCAAAAGGAAAGATTTCCTCATGATTTGAACTAAACTACTCCTAAAACAACAGACTGACGTTATATGCTGTCTGTTTAGCTTTAAAAAAACAAAACGTTAGATATTTCCTACAGTAGCATGCGAAGGCAGTGAGTTTACTTAAAAGTATTAATTCACAGCTTTTAACTGCAATGTGTTGAGTTGTAATCAATCAATCAAATTATTCAAGGGGCAGGCTTTAATACTTAACCAATTCCATCCTGTTTTAATACCTGTAACATGACCGTTTTTCCAAATCCTGCTAAAAGATATTAAAAAGTCCTTTAATCCTAGATATATTCTTAAGGTGATAGTAGGGTGAATTTGTAATTTTCTCAATGTGACTGTACTTTAAATCATTGTCAGAGTCCATAAACACACCTAGATTTCTGGCTTTTCCCATTGTTTTTAACCGATTTAAGCTCAGCGCTGACTTTATTCGTTCATTCTTGGCTCCAAAAACAATTACCTAAATGGTATCTTTGTCTAATTGAAGAAAGTTCTGGCACATCCAGTCATTGATTGGTTTAATGCACTTACTCAGTGCTTGTTATGTAAATGCATGTGTCGTCTGCATAGCTATGGTAACTTATTCTGATGTTTTCCATTATCTGAATCAGTTGTAGCAAGTAGATGTTAAAGAGAAGAGGCCCCAGGACAGAGCCTTGAGGAACCCCACATATCATTATTATCAACTCAGATGTGTAGATACCTATAGGAACAACGTTTTTCCTTTCCTTTAAGTAGGATTCAAAGGAGTCCCACACAGTTTTCCAGTAGATATAGTAATATGTTGTGGTCAATATGCACTGGTAATTCTAGGCTAGTGTAATTCATTCGAACATTATCAGTCCAATCTATGTTTTCTTTCAAACAGAAAGAGCTCAACATCTCCTGAAATCCATTTTTGTTACCCCTTCCTTTATTTACATAACAAACATACTTATGTTAAGCCAAACCAAGACGTTTCTCTAATCTAACCAAGCACTTTTGTTTTTGTTTTTGGTCCACTTTACCTCACAATAAACACCTTAAATCAGAAGAAAATACGTAATTCAGGATGCAATTATAACAGCCTTGTCTCCTAAGTAATTACATGTCCATACAACAAAATTGCATTGTCAATAATGCATTAAAGCCACAATTATTTTGTCCTGCCACATTTGATTGCCCCGTTTATATGTTTTGTGCATGGAGCAACACGTCTAAGTGTAATTATCCCTGTACACTGGATGCGTAAAAGCCCATTATTGAGTTTAGTTTAGCATAATAATAATAATTGGGAGGGATGGGCACCACGGCAGGGCAGGAGGTGAACTGGGACCTCTCCAAGTAGCAGTCCACACTCCATATTTAGGTCTGGTCGGGGGACTTGAACCGGCGACCCTGCAGCTCACAGTCCAAGCCCCTACTGACTGAGCCACTCAGTCATTAGTCACTGAGCCACCTGCGTTTTTGCAGAATCACTGTAGTTCGGTCTATCACTCTCAAACAGACTTGACATTTCTAGCTTTAAATATCATACCATCATATCATTATTTCCTGTTCTCCTTCTACAATACAATATAATACAAAGGGGCTTTATTGGCATGACCACATTTTAAACATATTGCCAAAGCATTCAGCACAAGGCGTTATCAGAACAAAACTAAAATCAACACTAAACGTAAATGTCAACAATACATGTGGCACAACAGCATAGTACAATGCAACATACTGTGTATGCCAACAACTCGTACTGAATGTCTTTTAACACTTTGTGAAAAGCTTATTTTTTGCCCTTTGAAGGATGTGCTGCAGTATTTCCTTCACCCTTTCCATGCAGTAAATGAATACTGTTTGTTATTCCTGTGCTGTCCTCAGGTCCGGCTGCAGGGATTAACAGGTAATGTCCAGTTTGACCACTATGGCCGCAGGGTCAACTACACAATGGACGTTTTTGAGCTGAAGAATAATGGACCGCGACGGGTAAAGAACCACAACACACTGCCTACATTGCTGATATTGATTTATATGTGTCTAGTCTGTATATTTTAGCATATGCAATATATTCCTTTTGCTGTCATGTGAAACGTTTGAAGGCTGGGGTGACAACTGAATATATATTGTGACATTTTCTATTATCATAAGTAGGATGTAAAAAAAAAAAAAAAGCTCTGGGTGTGACAGGATGGATGAGAGAGAGAGAGAGAGAGAGAGAGAGAGAGAGATATGAAATAGAGAGCAATCAGGTAGCGGGGGGAGGAAGGGAGGAAGCAGACAGGAAGAACCATCAATCAGACGCTGCTTTGGCCAGTCTTTGCATAGCGAGGGTCCTGTCAGGACACAGTGTGGGTGTGTGTGTGTGTGTGTGTGTGTGTGTGTGTGTGTGTGTGTGTGTGTGTGTGTGTTCCCGTATTTTCCATGTTCCTCAATCATCCCAATGCCCCTACACACAGGAGGCCTCGGCCAATCACAGCTCTCCATTCCCGCCGGCTGCCCAGCTTGTAGTTGCTGTTAAAGCTCTTTGTCTATTAAAATATCCATCACTTTGACACTGGATTGGTTTATAGAGTGGTGCAGAAATGAGTCCTAAAACCCAAATTGAGTCAGTATTTTAGCACTTCCTGTTAGCTTGTCTGGAGGTCAATGGTTTTCTGAACATGTTTTTGAATGTAAGCCTAAAATAAGGTCTGTGGTTAACACAAGCTGAAGAGATGTTTGTCCTATGATATAAAACACGTCAGTAAATACCCCACTGGTGGATTTTAAAAAACGGTGGTTGCTAACAAGTGTCTAAATGAGACGACTAAATGTCATCACGGGCAACATTAGCCGCCTTTAGCTTAGCGGTGGTGACGTGAAGTCATGTGACCGTGCTGTAGTTCCTTTATAGCCCAACATTAGCCACCTTTAGCTTAGCGGTGTTGACGTGAAGTCATGTGACCGTGCTGTAGTTCCTTTATAGCTCAACATTAGCCTCCTTTAGCTTAGCGGTGGAGACGTGAAGTCATGTGACCGTGCTGTAGTTCCTTTATAGCCCAACATTAGACGCCTTTAGCTTAGCGGTGGTGACATGAAGTCATGTGACCGTGCTGTAGTTCCTTTATAACCCAACATTAGCTACCTTTAGCTTAGCGGTGGTGACGTGAAGTCATGTGACCGTTCTGTAGTTCCTTTATAGCCCAACATTAGCCTCCTTTAGCTTAGCGGTGGTGACGTGAAATCATGTGACCGTGCTGTAGTTCCTTTATAGCCCAATATTAGCCTCCTTTAGCTTAGCGGTGGTGACGTGAAGACATGTGACCGTGCTGTAGTTCCTTTATAGCCCAACATTAGCCGCCTCTAGCTTAGCGGTGGTGACGTGAAGTCATGTGACCGTGCTGTAGTTCCTTTATAGCCCAACATTAGCTCTTTAATCCTTAATTATAAAGGAGTGTTAGTATGTAGAGATTATCCTGCTGAACAAACATCTAAGTATCATAGACGTTGAGGTTATTTACTGCCTAATCGGAAGTCCTATGGAAAAATCCCATTGTCTTTTCTGTCGAGGGAACCAGAGAGATTCTAACTTTAAAAAGACATCATCCTTGCACCACTTTATAAAAAAATCACATTTTGTAATGCATGTAGCTGCTCTCTACAGACGGAGGATGCAAATGCTGTGACCGCGACATATCATGTCTGTCAGTTCCAGTCGGTCAGTTTGACCCTGAAGGACTGAAGACGAGAGATCTGTCAGGAGAACATGAAATGGCTTTCGGAGAAAAGAAGCAGGACAACATTGGGCTTAAAATTGGAATATTGCATGAGAACGGGGGAATGAGTCAATGTTAAGACTTATTGTTTTAAAGTTGAATCACAGCTTGATGAATGCATGATTTGAAATGACAACAACATGAGCATGAAAGTGCTATTTTGGATTTGGAAACCACAGTTTGAGAAAATAATGTTGAATCTACCTGCTGTGACCAAGGCTTTTATGTTTAACATTCTTTTCATTTTCAACACAATTCAAAGACTTTCACTGGAAACAGAACGTACCAAACACAGATATATAATATGATATTGAATGGATTTTCAGTCAACATTAATTTGACAAACCATGCAATACAATAGGTCCAATTCAGGGAAAACATTACCGGATCTTCTCCAAGTTTAATCAAAATCAGGCCATAGATTTTCTTTAATCCTGCTAACAAATCATCAGGAACACATGTCATATTTTATGAAGAAATATTGACATTGATCAAGACTCATCATAGAATAAAACCACACATTTTGACACTTACTACTTTGATTGTAGTGAAAATACAAGACTCTTTTTGTGACACATATATATTTTTTCTCATAAATGTTGGATTTTTCTTGAAATACCACAACGTTAGCATCGAAGAGTTGCAGTAGAGAAATAAATAGTTCAGGTGTCAGAGAAGCAACAGCAATACGAGTGAAACACAGAATAGAACAGGTAAGAGTTCACACAGGGATAATGCAACAAATACTTGTAAGATGCTAGACCATTTTGACTTACCAACACTTAGCATTTTTGTGACGATATATCGACATAGAGCTTTTCCTCCATGTTCTTTGACATCAAATGATGTCATGCAAAGAGCTCCACTTCCTGTTAACACATCAGGGATTGCATCAAAACAAGTTGTGCATGCTGCATTATACAATATGTTCGCATGCACACATGAACAAACACACACACATACACACTCTAACTTCTTGATTTCCCTGCAGATCGGCTACTGGAACGATGCTGACAAACTGGTTCTGATCCAGGACTCTCCGCTGCATCCTAACGACACGTCTGGCATCGAAAACCGAACCGTTGTAGTGACCACCATCATGGTAAGAGACCGGCAAACAAAACACACACACAAACACACACACACACACACATGCAGACCTGTTCTTAGGAATATGTAACGCGAGGAGACTTTACGTAAGGGATAATATGCAGCGATTATCCCACTTATTACACGGCTATGTACTAAATAAACCACCGACTTGACTCACAATATTGATTTAAAAATTCCCTTTAGTGTTTACTACCTGTCTGTCTTCTTCTGCTGTTCCTTTTAGTGTTTACGTCCTGTCTGTCTTCTTCTGCTGTTCCTTTAGTGTTTACGTCCTGTCTGTCTTCTTCTGCTGTTCCCTTTAGTGTTTACTTCCTGTCTGTCTTCTTCTGCTGTTCCTTTAGTGTTTACGTCCTGTCTGTCTTCTTATGTTGTTCCCTTTAGTGTTTACTTCCTGCCTGTCTTCTTCTGCTGTTCCCTTTAGTGTTTACTTCATGTCTGTCTTCTTATGTTGTTCTCTTTAGTGTTTACTTCCTGTCTGTCTTCTTCTGCTGTTGCCTTTAGTGTTTACTTCCTGTCCGTCTTTTTCTGCCGTTCCCTTTAGTGTTTCCTTCCTGTCTGTCTGTCTTGTTCTGCTGTTCCCTTTAGTGTTTACTTCCTGTCTGTCTTGTTCTGCTGTTCCCTTTAGTGTTTATTTCCTGTCTGTCTTCTTCTGTTGTTCCCTTTAGTGTTTATTTCCTGTCTGTCTTCTTCTGTTGTTCCCTTTAGTGTTTACTTCATGTCTGTCTTCTTATGTTGTTCCCTTTAGTGTTTACTTCATGTCTGTCTTCTTCTGCTGTTGCCTTTAGTGTTTACTTCCTGTCTGTCTTCTTCTGCTGTTCCCTTTAGTGTTTACTTCATGTCTGTCTTCTTATGTTGTTCTCTTTAGTGTTTACTTCCTGTCTGTCTTCTTCTGCTGTTGCCTTTAGTGTTTACTTCCTGTCCGTCTTTTTCTGCCGTTCCCTTTAGTGTTTACTTCCTGTCTGTCTGTCTTCTTCTGCTGTTCCCTTTAGTGTTTACTTCCTGTCTGTCTTGTTCTGCTGTTCCCTTTAGTGTTTATTTCCTGTCTGTCTTCTTCTGTTGTTCCCTTTAGTGTTTATTTCCTGTCTGTCTTCTTCTGTTGTTCCCGTTAGTGTTTATTTCCTGTCTGTCTTCTTCTGCTGTTCCCTTTAGTGTTTACTTCCTGTCTGTCTTCTTCTGCTGTTCCCTTTAGTGTTTACTTCCTTTCTGTCTCCTTCTGCTGTTCCCTTTAGTGTTTACTTCCTTTCTGTCTCTTTCTGCTGTTCCCTTTAGTGTTTACTTCCTTTCTGTCTCCTTCTGCTGTTCCCTTTAGTGTTTACTTCCTTTCTGTCTCCTTCTGCTGTTCCCTTTAGTGTTTACTTCCTTTCTGTCTCCTTCTGCTGTTCCCTTTAGTGTTTACTTCCTGTCTGAAAATATATTGTAATTTATTTTTTTGGCCACAGCTGGTGTTAAATTGCCCTGACTGATATGACTGCAAATAGTCCCTTGATCCTCCTTAGTAACGGTCTGTTCTCCTTAGCAACGGTCTGTTCTCCTTAGCAACAGTCTGCGAGCGAAAAATAGCAGACCCCCAGAATGTCCAAATTGACCAATCAGCATTGAGCATTCAACTAAGCCGTGTGATAATACCTAGTAAATCTTATAAGCAGTATAAGCAGAGTCAAGATTTCAGTGGCTATACATCACACATCCTTCTTCATAAATCTTTATTTACAACCTGACATAATATGGTGTTCACCGGCCTCTTGTAAAGTACCTCAGTTTTTAATGAGGCACTTTACAAGTATTACTTTGAATTTGCAAGTGTTCCTCTGTTACGCCTTTTCCTGATTAACCTTGAATTCCTAGGTAATTCTTCTTTTTGACGCAGCATTTTATCATTGATGCAAACATGCTATACTTTTACATTTTAAAAACAAAACTGCTTTGGGATTTAAGGCATGTTTCTTTGCATGGATTTACTTGTACTGCCAGTAGAGGAATTAGTTTGTATTTTGCGCAAAGTTCATGTATGGTAGACCAATTTAAAAACCAAACAGTAAAATATTTGTTTGGTTACCAGCCTTCAACTGGGAGCAATCCATAAGAAAATACCAATTATCCATCAATAGATGCCCCAATATACCAGAATTAAAGAGCAGCTACGATAGGGACATTTGTGTTTTGGATATCCCACATAACTCCTTGAACATCACATTGATTACATCCTAGGAAATATGCAAACTGTGGACCCCCCCCCCGAAGGCCCTTGTGTTGAGTGCTATGACTGACAAATGTTCAGGGGTTAAACATGCAACATAATCAGTAAAGAGACTCTTAAAGAAATGGGCTTTTCTTGTTATAACCTCAATAGAAACTACTCCAGAATCAACTACCGTCACTTACATTCTCTTTTATCGCACCAATAAACATCTCGCTGAGCAGTCACACAGCTGCTGTTACTGAGGTCCCTGTTGCACGGATAAAAGACTTCATAAAGCACAGCTTCAGAATCAGAGCATTTTTACACATGACAGGAAATGAATGGTATTTGCATGGTCTATATGTGGCTGTAGCAGTGACTCTGACATGCAGGAAAACAGGCATATTTTGAGCTGATTGCAGGAGGGAAGGAGGTGAAAATGGAGAGTCACAGCTCAGCACAATCCTCCCTCTTTTCAGCCCCTGATGAGGAACCCCATTTTAAGAAACTGAGCCCCAGTTGGACGCAAGCAAGATTTGAAAAGCCCCTTAATGGCAGTGATGGAAACAACAACACCTTACCCCCCGCCCGAGCCAAAATGAAGCCCTAAAGACACGGGGCGAGAGGAGACACACTGCAACATTGTTAATGGAGAAAGTGAACGAGAAATGGAGCAACTCAGAGCCGTAATGGAGCAGCTCGAGAGGAAAATGAAATGGAGGGAGGAAGACACTGTCTTTTTAAGGACGGTGCTCACGGATGGACACCCATTGAGGCTCTCTGACAGCACAGTATCTGTTCACTAAACCAGCTCCACTACACCTGTTTGTGTGTGTTAGAGTCATGCATTGTGTGTTTGTGTGGCTTGAATCCCATTCTGATTTGAAGTTATTTTTGCAAAAAAGCCTAGAATATTCACCTTATGACGCACCGACCCTTTTACCACTTATGGTTCAAACGTAAAAGTGTCAGTTCTTCCAGTTTTTATTTGGGATCATTCACCGCTACAATTTAACTATGGAATTGTTTTACAGGACCACATCAAGCCTCTGTTAGTGGTTGTAGTGTAGGATGACATGAAAATGGCCCAAAATCAGCCGGTCGTACTGCATAAAGCTCATGTGGACAATTTATATAAACTCTCACTGCCAGAAGGGGAGACAAAGGTCCACAGTTTTCAAATGAGTCAAAACAAGTTTTCATAGCTGAATTCAATTCAGTTAGTGTGCTATTTAGCTAGCAAGTGTAGCTATCAAGCTAAACAATTTCCCAAATTGGGATCAATAAAGTACCATCTTATCTTATCTTATCTTAACTTGCGGATGTTAGCTATCTATCTAACAAGCTAGCTAGCTAACGTTTCTTATCTAATGAGTAAACTAGCTTGTGTTAGCTAACAAGCTGGCTAGTGAAAGTTAACACACTTATTTGAAAGCTATCTATTTAACGGGCTATAGCGTACATTAGCTTCGTATAAGCTGGCTAGCCAATGTTTGTTAAAACTAGCTACCGCCACATTAATATAATATATATGAATTATCTCTTTATGATTATCTTGCAGTGCAGAATTGTGTCGGCCCTTCTGGCCATGAGAGTAATTATAACAGCATTGTTGACGTGATTTTTTAAACCAATCGGCTGGTCTCATACAGCAGCAGCTCCAAACATGGCTGTAAATTGCCAAAGATATCACATGTTAGTAACCCAATACAAATTAATTCAAAAGCTTATAAACAGTTTCTTTGGCAAGTAATAGTCGACAAGGTTGGTGATGCTATGCAAAGTCATAGCAATTACACATTAAACAGATGTACCAACATATTAAGGCAATGCTGAGCACCTACAGCAGCATAAGGTGAATAAAGTGAGGTGGTAAATAAGTCTGCTGTAAATCTGTCACTTTCTCTGACTACCTGCCCCAGGGTACAGTCCATTACACACTTCCTGTTAGCATTAAAACAGCTTAGAAAGACTGATGCTCTCATAATCATCCCTGTTCATATCCATCATGCTTTATGCAGCATGGTATTACAGGAACATTACAGTTACGGCTGCCTTTCATGCTTTAAATGTTGGTGAGAGTCATGTTTGTTTAAACCTAATGAAGTGTCCCAGTGGTATATTGCAGCAGTCCTCCTTTCCGTGTTTTAGGATCAGTTATATAGGAGCAGTTAGCAAGCCTTATCGTGAAACCACTCTATCATCAGAGCGTAAAGGCAAATAGCTTCTGTCCAATTTAGAGTTTTTAAATACACATTTAAGCACAATGACTGATCTCGTGTAATTAACAATCAACTACAGAAGGGAAACTAAAATGATCATCCTTTCAGCTATCATGAAGACAAATTAACAATAGTTAATTAAGTTAATGATAGTTCATAACAAACAAACATCCTTTTCTGGAATTAACATACATTCAATTTGTATCTATCATGTGCTTTCAGACATATCAAATTCAAAGGAAATAGGGAATACAAAATAAAAAAAGATATAAGAAAAATTACAAATCAAGAAAATACGTCATCACTGCACCACTCTGTTAAGTTGGTCCTGTAACGTGTGTGTGTGTGTGTGTGTGTGTGTGTGTGTGTGTGTGTGTGTGCACGTGCGTGTGTGCGTTAATGGAATGTTTAATTAGCCTCGTTAGGCCGTGAGTGAAGCAGTGTGTTTGGGATCATTGATTGGCTGTCAGTCCTCTCTTCTCGTGCCAGAAACACTGACAGTTATCTGCTGCTGCCGTCATTAATCACATGTTCCCGCTCTGATATACATCCAGAAGCATCTGCCAACATCAGCTTGTAAATTACGCATTAGTCGAGCTTCGGTACAACTGTCATGCTTTAGATAACTTCTATTGTGAGTTGGAGACGTGTAAATAAAAATGTAATTAAATGAACTTCAGACATTGTTTGTACAGGTTTGTAGTAAACATGGTCCTGCTTTACTTTAATCACATTTAGTAGGACAGCTAAAGCCTTCAAAGTTGATTATTTCTTTAATTTGTTTCAGTTATAATAAGACTAGAGTCCACTATACATACTTGAACTTCTTATGTTTGTAAAAGTATTTATTTAATGTATGCTAATATGGTTGAACTGCTACCTAACCTTAACCCTTTCCCCCTGGGGTTTATTGATATATTTTAATACAAATTAAGGGCATCTGAACCTGGTTCTTTTTAATTATGTCTTTACCCGAGGACCTCCACAGCAGTTTCATATGTGTTTTTAAACATTTTGATTGTGTTATTGCGTATGTTATAAGCATACTTGCCAACCTTGAGACCTCAGAAATCGAGAGGATTTGAAAACCACCGCGGGGGGGGGGGGGGGGGTGCGCTAGTGGATCGCCGGAGCTGTATTAGATTAACATTACCATGCTTATTGTAGTTCTAAGTGCACTGCCTTGCGGCCTGTAGCACCACCCTTGATGGAGCATAGTGTGGGCTGGACAGGAAAGGAGTGAGCAGAGGGTCGAGTTGTCGATTCTTGTTCTGTTTTCTGTGACTATCTTCCTCACCCTCTCAGATTTTCAGTTGCGCGCGCTACCATGAAAACCAAACAATGGTGTAGCTGTATTAAAGTCCGAGTGGAAACAGTCCTGAGTAAATGTAAATCTGATTTTGTCAGAAATCGGAAGAAATGCGGGAGAAATATGACCCCGGGAGGAAACCGGGAGAGGGCAATGAAATCGGGAGTCTCCCGCGAAAATCGGGAGGGTTGGCAAATATGGTTATAAGTGTCAGAACGATTAACACTCTTTAGTTAAACGCAATATTTGTAAGGGAAAAAGCTTTGTTATTGCACGATGATTTCCTTCATACCACTACTTTATAACATCCTCCGTTTCAAAACAATCAATATATATAAAATAACAGTCACTTCAATATCTTTGGGAATGTACATTAGGGCAAGACTCTCCATAGCAAGTACAATGCGTGGAAGGGAAGTTGCATCTCAATGAACTTCAAATTCTGTTGTTTCCATGTTACATTTTTTTATGGATTTGGCAGGCTCTGTGATTAGTTGCCGAAAACATAATCAACATAGATTTCAGATGGAGAACATCTTCATTGTGTCCTAATGCTGCGTAAGGTTGTGTTAGCCCACAGTATACTTTGTATCAGAGAACCACAACTCCACTGAGCAGGTCCTTGCTTGGTGTGGGAAGATGGCGCCTGTGTCGGCCCGCCGCTCCCTGAGCTTAGGACTAGCGTTGTTGTTTATTTTATTTGTTTGTCAGAATGTGTCTGCTCTGCTCACTTACAATCGCCAAGCTCTCCTCCACCTCAGACCTTCATTGGAGTTGATACTGCTGCCAAAACTCACATCCTCCGACTACCATACATCATCGTCGCCCCCTCTACTGTGGGATATTCCAACATACCTTCGAAGGCAGCCCCACCGAAAGCGATTCAGACGCCGGGGGAAGCGCGCTGGTGCACTGGTACACCTTAGGACATACCTGAGGGCTTCTTCTTCTGCTTCTTCTGCTCCTGCTGCTTCTTCACGCCTCGGATGCCACGGCCCTCCCGCTACACGACATCGTTGGATTCGGCGTATCCTTCCGGAGCAGCGGCCGCTGCTGGTTCCGCTAGCAGCCCCTCCAGCTCCTCCAGCCGGATTGACCGGCCCGCGCGGTGTCCAGCCCGCTAATCTTCGCCAGCTAAGGCGCTCTACACTCTCTGCCAGACCGGAGCCGAAACGTCAACTTAGCATGGCCTTGCTAAATGCTAGGTCAATAGGTAACAAGACGTTTCTGCTCAATGACTTCTTCACCTCTCGCCAACTGGACTTCATGTTTCTGACGGAGACCTGGGTCCATGCTGGCGAGTATACTCCGTTCTCTGAACTTGTTCCTCCTGACTGTACTTTTTTCAGCTCCCCCCGTACCACCGGCCATGGTGGGGGCATAGCTTCAGTGTTTAGAGCTAGCCTCCAATGCCGATTGCTTCACCCTGTAACAAGCTACGCTAGCTTTGAGTTACAGCTGTTTGAACTAAATCCGGCCTCGCCTGTGCTCTGTGCTGTTGTATATCGTCCGCCAAAATGCAATAAGGACTTCATAAATGACTTCTCTGATTTTCTGTCCGGGATCATGGTGTCATATGATCGTGTTTTGATCTCCGGAGATTTTAATGTACATGTGTGCTGTGAGTCCAAACCCCTGGTTAGGGACTTTTTAAATCTCCTCGATTCTTTTGGTCTAGTTCAGTCCGTGGCTGGCCCAACACACGAAAAAGGACACATTTTAGATTTAGTATTATCGTTTGGACTATCTGTATCTGTGGATGAAATCTGTGAAGCAACAGGTATCTCAGACCATTTACCTGTTGTGTTTACAACCTCGATTCCTAGCGCAGGGCTCGAGTCGCGAGCCCCTGCACGTCGTCTGCGTTTAATTAACCCGTTGACGGCCTCACAGTTTTCTGATGCTTTTAATACTTCTCTGATCTGTAAATTAGAGATGAACTGTGCGCTTAGTGCTGATGAGCTTATCTCTATGTTTGACTCGACATGTACACAAATACTTGACTCTGTTGCTCCGTTTACGCTCAGACGCACCAAAGTTCTCCCACAGCCGTGGCTCAATGACTGTACTCGTGCTCTCAGACGCACTTGCAGGCGTGCAGAGAGAAATTGGAAAAAGGACAAACTCCATGTGTCCTTAGAAATCCTTCGTGCTTGCCTTTCTGACTATCAGACGGCAGTCAAAGCAGCCAAAACAGAGCATATTTCTCTGTTAATATCTAAAAACAGCCACAAACCTCAGGTTCTTTTAATGTCCTCAACTCGATCATTAATCCCTGTGATGTTTCTACAATTGTACCATCGACTACTCTCTGTGATAAATTTCTGTCATTTTTTATTGAAAAAGTATCTGCTCTTAGGCTAGCCCACACTAGTGCTAACCCAGATTCTGCTCCTCTTCTGTGTCCTGCTGTCCTCGACCACTTTGAGCCTATATCACTCTCTTCTCTCTCGGATGTAGTCATGCACCTGCGGCTGACAAACTGCACCTCAGACAGTATTCCCTCTCGCCTTCTCAGAGACGTTTTCGATTCCGTTGGAGCAAGTATTTTATTACTTGTAAACACCTCTCTCAGCTCAGGATGTGTCCCAGCTGCCTTCAAACATGCCGTGGTCAAGCCACTTCTTAAAAAAAAAAATCTCGACCCCTGCATTCTTGCAAATTTTAGGCCCATCTCCCAGCTGCCTTTTTTATCCAAAGCCCTGGAGCGAGTAATCTACGCCCAGCTGCAGTCTTTTTTAACCACGCATGGCATCCATGAGAAGTTTCAGTCTGGTTTTAAACCAATGCACAGCACGGAAACAGCCCTTTTAAGGGTTTTTAATGATCTCCTCCTAGCAGCCGACTCAGGTAGCCCAGCTGTCCTGGTGCTGCTGGACCTGTCAGCGGCTTTCGACACCGTGGACCACAGCATTCTGTTGTCGCGGCTCAAACAGTCCGCAGGCATCACAGGCTCTGCTCTGGCATGGTTCAGGTCCTACCTAACAGATCGTAGCCTTTCAGTGCAGCTAGGTGCCTTCTCTTCCGCTAAAACCCCTCTTACCTGTGGGGTTCCCCAAGGTTCCATTCTGGGCCCCATCCTCTTTTTATTATATATACTGCCCCTAGGTGCAATTCTCTCCAAGCACAACATCCCCTTCCACTGCTACGCTGATGATGTTCAGATATATCTCCCTCTCGCTAATGCAAACTCCATACAGCAATTGATGGAGTGCTTGGCTGAATTAAAATCTTGGCTGAGCCTAAACTTCCTCACCCTCAACGAGAGCAAGACCGAGGTCATCTTTTTTGGACCCCAACCTCCGGCCTCCCAGGTTGACATTCTTGGCTCCCTGAGTAAAAACATCCTCCCCTCTGTAACGAATCTTGGAGTGATCGTCAATAGCACTTTTAAATTCGATAAACAGGTCAGCAGCGTAGTCAAAACCTGCTTTTTTAAAATACGACTATTGGCTAAGACCAAGTCGTTTTTATCTTTTAAAGACCTGGAAAGGGTAATTAACGCTTTCGTGACATCACGACTTGACTACTGCAACGCTTTATATGTGGGCATGGATCAGGCATCCATAAAACGCCTACAGCTAGTGCAGAACGCAGCTGCACGTCTCCTGACCGGCCACAAAAAGCGTGACCATATTACCCCCATTCTGGCCTCACTGCACTGGCTTCCAGTGCGGTTCAGAATCGATTTTAAACTCCTTTTATTTGTTTTTAAGGCCCTAAACGGGCTGGCACCGGCCTACATAGCTGAGCTCATCCAGCGATACACCCCAGCCAGAGCTCTAAGGTCCGCAGACCAAATGCTGCTGGTAGTGCCGAAAACCAGGTTAAAAACCAGAGGGCACCGAGCCTTCGCTGCAGCTGGTCCCAGGCTCTGGAACGCTCTGCCCTTGCCTGTGAGGTCGGCCCAAACACTAGGTGCTTTTAAATCCTCCCTGAAGACGCACTTTTTCTCTCTGGCCTTTAAAACTTGAGCAGAGCATGACGGTTTTTGTTTCTGTATTTTAACTGTGTGTGTCTGCCTCATATTTGTTGTTTAGACCTGTCCTGCGATTGTTGCAGTGTGCTTTTTTTTGTATCCGTGTACAGCACTTTGGCGCAACCTAAAGTTGACTGGAAATGTGCTATATAAATAAACTTTGATTTGATTTGATTTGAATGCTGCAGACTAGATTAATCATAGTGTTGTAAAGTATAGCATTTGGAGCATTCTCTCTCTGCACCGAGGAGACTTTGGTTTACTCGCTCCGGCCCGAGGCGATGTCAAGCAAACACAACTCAGGAATAAACTGCTCCTGTTTCAATATGCAACCTGCTGCCGTGCATAGCAAGAGCGATTTGTCTAGAGAGACATGAACACAGAGCGTGCAACGGTTACATTTACATCTAACGACCTGTAACACATAGTGCAGACAGATGTGGCCTAACCCTGATTATTTAAAGTCTGCAAGTGGTGCATTTTTAGAACTAATTTATAGACTCAGATAAGTGGGGAAATCATTTCCTCTACTTTAAAGAGTCCTCTCCTGCTGATGTGCAGGTGTATATCAGTATGTAGTGTCTCTACTTTAAAGAGTCCTCTCCTGCTGATGTTCAGGTGTATATCAGTATGTAGTGTCTCTACTTTAAAGAGTCCTCTCCTGCTGATGTTCAGGTGTATATCAGTATGTAGTGTCTCTACTTTAAAGAGTCCTCTCTGCTGATGTTCAGGTGTATATCAGTATGTAGTGTCTCTACTTTAAAGAGTCCTCTCCTGCTGATGTTCAGGTGTATATCAGTATGTAGTGTCTCTACTTTAAAGAGTCCTCTCCTGCTGATGTTCAGGTGTATATCAGTATGTAGTGTCTCTACTTTAAAGAGTCCTCTCCTGCTGATGTTCAGGTGTATATCAGTATGTAGTGTCTCTACTTTAAAGAGTCCTCTCCTGCTGATGTTCAGGTGTATATCAGTATGTAGTGTCTCTACTTTGAAGAGTCCTCTCCTGCTGATGTTCAGGTGTATATCAGTATGTAGTGTCTCTACTTTAATGAGTCCTCTCCTGCTGATGTTCAGGTGTATATCAGTATGTAGTGTCTCTACTTTAAAGAGTCTTCTCCTGCTGATGTTCAGGTGTATATCAGTATGTAGTGTCTCTACTTTAAAGAGTCCTCTCCTGCAGATGTTCAGGTGTATATCAGTATGTAGTGTCTCTACTTTAAAGAGTCCTCTCCTGCTGATGTTCAGGTGTATATCAGTATGTAGTGTCTCTACTTTAAAGAGTCCTCTCCTGCTGATGTTCAGGTGTATATCAGTATGTAGTGTCTCTACTTTAAAGAGTCCTCTCCTGCTGATGTTCAGGTGTATATCAGTATGTAGTGTCTCTACTTTAAAGAGTCCTCTCCTGCTGATGTTCAGGTGTATATCAGTATGTAGTGTCTCTACTTCAAAGAGTCCTCTCCTGCTGATGTTCAGGTGTATATCAGTATGTAGTGTCTCTACTTTAAAGAGTCCGCTCCTGCTGATGTTCAGGTGTATATCAGTATGTAGTGTCTCTACTTTAAAGAGTCCTCTCCTGCTGATGTTCAGGTGTATATCAGTATGTAGTGTCTCTACTTTAAAGAGTCCGCTCCTGCTGATGTTCAGGTGTATATCAGTATGTAGTGTCTCTACTTTAAAGAGTCCTCTCCTGCTGATGTTCAGGTGTATATCAGTATGTAGTGTCTCTACTTTAAAGAGTCCTCTCCTGCTGATGTTCAGGTGTATATCAGTATGTAGTGTCTCTACTTTAAAGAGTCCTCTCCTGCTGATGTTCAGGTGTATATCAGTATGTAGTGTCTCTACTTTAAAGAGTCCTCTCCTGCTGATGTTCAGGTGTATATCAGTATGTAGTGTCTCTACTTTAAAGAGTCCTCTCCTGATGATGTTCAGGTGTATATCAGTATGTAGTGTCTCTACTTTAAAGAGTCCTCTCCTGCTGATGTTCAGGTGTATATCAGTATGTAGTGTCTCTACTTTAAAGAGTCCTCTCCTGCTGATGTTCAGGTGTATATCAGTATGTAGTGTCTCTACTTTAAAGAGTCCTCTCCTGCTGATGCATCGTTACAGAATGATGGATACTCTGTAGTTTAAGGCAAACTGTTAATGTGAAGTGAAGATTTAACCTCCTGGCGTACGTGATAAAACTCATTAGTTTGGAGATATGGATACAGAATCTTGCAATGTTTACATTAACATCATTTTTCTTGCAACTAATGATCCATACCCTGCAGAGTAGACACAGGTCTCCACCTCTGACTCTTTCCCTCCAGCTTCATGTCTGCCTCATGTTCTGCTGAGTCACACTTCCCTCCTCCTCTCTTTCCTGTCTGAGTGTGTCATGCATCCACTCTACACTTCCTGCAAATTCAGCGTCAGGCTGTCGTTACGATTATACATGCATCCCCCTTTTTCTGCTTCAAGCACTTTGGATCATCTCAGTTCAGATTCACAACATTTACAGCTGCACATGTTTTTTACTTTGATAGATGTAGAAGGTAGTGGGAAGTGGACTTTTAGGTTTGTTGCAAAGTGGGGAAGTTATTTAAAGAGGCCCTATTCGGCTTTTTTAAGTTTTTCCTTTCCTGTAGTGTGTTATGTAGGTTTTAGTGCATGTAAATGGTCTGCAAAAGCAAACAAATCCCTGTGTCTCATGCATAGACTGTATATATACATATATATACATTTCTGCAGTCAGTCCCTAGCGGCCCATGTATGAACTGCAGTGTGTGGCACTTCCGTATTGGCGTCCCGGCTGTTCCCCAGAGTTTGCCGCTTGGTCTCATGTCACAGTAGAGGCACAACAAACTAAAATGAACCTGAAAATGAGCCGAGAAGTAAAATTCTTGCTCATTTTCTGCAGAAATGATTAGGCAAGGCAAATGTATTTATATAGCACTTTTCAGCATGTGGCGATTCAAAGTGCTTTACAGATTAAAAGCAAAAGACATTTAAGAACAAATACAGCATAAATACATTATTAAAAAGGCATTTAAAAACAGGCATAAAAAGCAAAGATAATGAAATAAAATAAATAAACACAGCAGGTACAGAATACATGACTAAAAAAGGCATACTGTAGTGTGAGTATTGGCAGCTCAATTAAAAGCAGCGGCAAATAGGTGCGTTTTTAATCTGTATTTAAAAATAGGAAGTGTTTCAGCGGACGTGGAGGTAAGAAACACGAAATTGTCACGCTTAAATAACGAGCACCAAAGATAAACAACTATGGAAGAAAACATCTGATAGTTTGATGAAAAAGACAAAAGGTACAGGTGCAATGCGTAGAAGGGAAGTTTCTTCTACAAAGTGGGGGAATTTATTTAAAGGGGCCCTACTCTGCTTTTTGGGTTTTCCATTTCCTGTAGTGTCATATAGGTTTTAGTGCATGTCAATGGTCTGCAAAGGCTTAAATCCTTTTGTTTCATGTCACAGTAGAGGCAAAAAATACTAATAAAATCCACGAAATGAGCCTAATTGAAGAGTCCAGAAGTAAAATTCTTGCTAATTATTTTGCAGACATTATTAGGTAAGAAACACTAAATCGTCACGCTTAAATAACCAGCACCAAAGATGAACAACTATGTAAGAAAATATGTGATTGTTTGATGAAAAAGACATGAGGTACAGGTACAATGAGTAGAAGGGAAGTTGCATCTCAATGAACTTCAAATTCTGTTGGAGACGTGTGGATAGAGCGTTGGTGTTCGGATCAGGGGAGCACAGGTTCAAACCCCACTGCAGTCGTTGTGTCCCTGAGACTCTTCACCCCAAAGTGCTCCTGTGGGGATTGCCCACAGTATTGAGTATGTAAGTCGCTTTGGATAAAAGCGTCTAACAAGCATAGGCGGAGTTTGACATTTGCGATTGTGGGGGAAAACCTTTTTACTGACGTCAGTACACAGTCCCAACTATTGCGTGGGGTGCTACGGATACCAATAAAGCCAGCGCTCACCGCACTGAGTATGACTTTTCCATGCCCGCCGTACACACACTCATATGGAAGGGGCGGTCTCTCCCCCCAACAACAGTGCATTATGATTACATATTATACATAACTGTAAAACTTATCATAACTGTGCACATCTTATACTTATTTGATAACTGCTATATCCCTTGGTTACTTGAACACGCTACAATATTATTAACGAGTGTCCTACAATGCTGCCCCCCCCAAAATCCGCCTATGCTAACAAGTAACATGTAATGTAAGGTTGTTGCCGGTTTAATTTGTAGTGAATGTGGCAGCTTTGGCTCTGTGATTTGTTCCCGAAAACATTAAGAAAAAGTCCGATGTGTCGTTATAGCGCCTGGCTTCTGATTATGTGGACTTGATTTTGGAGGGAAATGAGCCATAATCACAATTACTGCAGCGCATCAATCAGTGATGATGCCAAACTGCTGATTTCTTTGAGGTTTTTTCTACAAAAAGGTATAATCTGGTTTTGATTACAATCTAAATGTCCTGAAGAACAAAAACATTCACAAACGACTGAACTGGGAAGTTTTATTGTAAAAATCAAAACAATTGTGCATCGTGTGTGTGTTAACATTTTAAAACATTTAACACCTACTTTTCTTATATTTATGTTCGCCCGTTCGTCTGCTGCTTTTCTGTGTTGCTAGAATTGTTATTTCACAAAGCGTCTCCTCAACGAAAAGGAGAGAAAAACCATCTGGATAAAAACATAAACTGCATACTCGTGCATGCAAACAGTGGAGGAACGTAGCAAAGGACCTTATTTTTCCTTCTATTTGAATCTTTACAATTTGTAGGCAATTTTATTTTCAATCTTTCAGTTTGTGTGTACAGACAGAGAGATCGAAATACCGTTTCCTACAATCCAGAGGAATACAAATATATACACAATCAACAGACACTTTTATACATATGCACACATTAAAGACATAAATAAAAGCACAACAATCAATATATACAAAATAATACGTCTGTACTTCTACTTAAGTTTCCCTTTCAATTGAGGACTATTACTTGTAATGGAGTAATTACGTCTACGTCTACTTAAGTGAAGGATGTACTTCTTCCATCACTGGATATAAACACACCTCTGCCCTACAGGGCTGCAATAGAGGGGTATGATGCTACAATGGATGATCTGTTTGGTAATTTGAGCAAAACACTTCAGAGACATGTTTGTATATATCTGAGACCTATAATATATGCCTAAAAACACTGTAATAGGAGACCTTTAACACCGTCTAAAAGTACTCTACTGCAGGTAAATGTCCTGCATTCAAATTACCCACAGTAGGTAAAAGTATTTTCAGAAAAATGTAACCACATATAGGACTCCATAAATACCTTAGTTTTGTGAGTTTTTTCATAGTATGCCAGCTTACTTATTTATAGTCAATGTATTTGTTGAGTTGACCAACAGTTGCCAATTTTGAGCAAAACACTTCAGAGACATGTTTTTTATATTTTTATATATCTGAGACCTGTAATGTATACCTACAAATAGTATAATAGGAGACCTTTAAGTGAAGGATGTACTAATTCCGTCACTATAGCACTCCTAGTGGTCGAATCCTCCAATTTCCCTTAAGCTCCGCCTCCTGTAATTAAGCCCCGCCCCCTCTCGGCTAAGTAGATTGATAGGAGAGAGAAAACAAATCCAGATTCAGCTTTTAGTGCATTTTACAACTCTTAGGACCTAATGATTCTAATAAGGGCCCTACAATAGTTCATACTGGGTTGTTTATTTAGTATACAAAAAAGTGTCCGCTGAATTACCGACGTCTCTTTCCCCATGTTAGTCAATGGGGAAAAGTCTTTCTGGGCCCAGTGACGTCACGGACTGATACGGAAGTGTAGTACCGCCGTTTGGACACAGCGAATATCTTCTTCAGAGTCCGGAGCAATTCCTTGGGGCTTGGTTTTAACTCGACCCTGGTGGTGTTAAAGTACTTCTTGTTTGTCATTCTGTTGTGTTGTTGTTGTTGTTGTTGTTGTTATGTGGATTGTGCGAGTGTTTGTGTGTCTGTCTCACGGTTGTGGTCCCTGTGTAGGAGGGTCCCTACGTGATGCTGAAGAAGAACTGGGAGATGTACGAGGGCAACGACCAGTACGAGGGTTACTGCGTCGACCTGGCCTCGGAGATCGCCAAACACATCGGCATCCGATACAAGATCTCCATCGTTCCTGACGGGAAGTACGGAGCCAGGGACCCGGAGACGAAGATCTGGAACGGGATGGTCGGGGAGCTGGTGTACGGGGTGAGAAATCTGTTTTATACACAAAATACCCCTTTAATTATCTGTTCTAGTCAGAGGTGGAAAGTAGTGGAGTACAAATACTTTGTTACTGTACTTAAGTACATTTTTCTGGTATCAGTACTTTACTCCACTACTTATTTTTCTGACGATTTTTTACTTTGACTTCTTACATTTTAACCCAAATACCTGTACTTTCTACTTCTTACATGTTGAACACAAATACCTGTACTTTCTACTTCTTACATGTTGAACCCAAATACCTGTACTTTCTACTTCTCACATGTTGAACCCAAATACCTGTACTTTCTACTTCTTACATGTTGAACCCAAATACCTGTACTTTCTACTTCTTACATGTTGAACCCAAATACCTGTACTTTCTACTTCTCACATGTTGAACACAAATACCTGTACTTTCTACTTCTCTCATTTCCCAAACAGCTGGTTCCTTTAGTCTGAATGTGTGTTTGGTGGCGTGATCATTATTCTTTAGAGTCATTGCGTGCCTATTGATTTGAACACGATCCGTGTATCCATCATTTCCTGGTCTTCTCTAAAGAAGAGGGACCAATGGAAACGTTGTCATGTTGCCGTTGTTCAGCATGGAAACATTCATTAGCTAACAATGACATTATTGTTCTATTAATATAAAGGGAGGTCAGGTACTCTTTAAAACAGCTGCTAGTTATGGGTACTTTTTACTTAAGTACATTTGAAAGCCCTCTTTACTTTTACTTGAGTAAAGAAGTTTAGTCAGTACTTCTACTTTCACCAGAGTATTTTTAAACACAAGTATCTGTACTTCTACTTGAGGAAAGGATGTGTGTACTTTTGCCATCTCTGTCTAGTTCCATGTTGGGGCTGGGTTTGTTCAACCTGGGAACCATTTGAAGGTCACCTTTAAGCAAAATCCACTTTTTCATGTATTTTCTACATAACCATATGTCCCCTCTCTTATTCTAAACAGCATATCCGTACATGCTTTTCGGAAATGTGTGTCGAACCCCCTCAACTTACCGCAGTAATATAAAAATGGAGGAATCATGCAGAATAAAGCTTTTTCAGACGGTGGACAGACGTCTCCTTGACAGACAGTATTTATTTTTCTGCAGAGTTGTACCTAATTCCCCCCGTGTGTTGTTTACCGTGAGAATAATTAAGTCTGAAATGAAACTGTAAACAGGTCGGTGTGTCTCTGGTGGTTTTAAAAGCCAGCAGGAATTAGTGGAGCATTAGAGCCGAGCTGCAGGAGGAGGAAACGGAGAGATGTGGAGGTGTGGAGCTCTTTAAAAAACAACCTCAGAGGTGACCGTTCGATATTTTAGGGGGGAGGTTTCTCTCTGACCGTGCAGTGCGATCAAAAAGCTTATATGCTGGGATTTTACGGTCTTAAAAGACATCAAAGTAAAGAAAAGAGAAGTGTTTGTGTCCTTGAGCTACAGCAGGACTGAAACTGGATCGATACCCAACTTATTCTGTATGTTTCATTTTGTGTAAACTATTCTGAAGACACTTTACTGCTTTAATGTGCAATTTGGGATCAGTAGAGTACATTTATTCTTACGTCATCTAAATCTAATATAAACTGCATTATTTGTATCGTATCCTCGAGTTACATTGACTTCCTGTTTTACGGCATAAGCATCTTTTTTAACAGTAAAGACTTTAACGATGTTTGATCCTTAAAGTCTTGAGATTTTAAGAGTTTGTTCAAATACAGCAGTATCGAATGGTCAAAGAAAACTACTTCCTTTTGGTTTAACGACTCACTCCAATACGTTTGGGTTACATAAACCCACCAAACTTCAGGTTTGTAGGAAAGTTGTACAAATACTATAGGGGCTGCCTTCTAGGTGTCGTTGTTGCATATATTGCATATAACATTTTCACCATGTTTTCATGCCAAAGAAAGGGCATTTCGGAGCACTCTAAGACATTCAAAACTCTGATCCTTTAGTGTGAACAACAACCTGACCTTTTTTGCCGCTTGGACCCGAATCAAAACCATGTTCAATTAATAAAAGTCCTCTATGTCACAAGAGTTATTAACCCTTTATCCAGAGGGGGGAAGTAGTGGAGTACAAATACTTCCTTACGGTACTTAACTACATGTTTCTGAAGACTTTTTACTTTGACTTCTTACATTTTGAACACTAATACCTGTACTTTCTACTTCTTACATGTTGAACCCAAATACCTGTACTTTCTACTTCTTACATGTTAAACACAAATACCTGTACTTTCTACTTCTTACATGTTGAACACAAATACCTGTACTTTCTACTTCTTACATGTTGAACACAAATACCTGTACTTTCTACTTCTTACATGTTGAACACAAATACCTGTACTTTCTACTTCTTACATGTTGAACACAAATACCTGTACTTTCTACTTCTCACATGTTGAACACAAATACCTGTACTTTCTACTTCTTACATGTTGATCTCAAATACCTGTACTTTCTACTTCTTACATGTTGAACACAAATACCTGTACTTTCTACTTCTTACATGTTGAACACAAATACCTGTACTTTCTACTTCTTACATGTTGATCTCAAATACCTGTACTTTCTACTTCTTACATGTTGAACACAAATACCTGTACTTTCTACTTCTTACATGTTGAACACAGATACCTGTACTTTCTACTTTTTACATGTTGAACCCAAATACCTGAACTTTCTACTTCTCACATTTTCCAAACAGCTGGTTCCTTTAGTCTGAATGTGTGTTTGGTGGCGTGATCATTATTCTTTAGAGTCATTGCGTGCCTATTGATTTGAACACGAGCCGTTTCTCCATCATTTCTCTCAACATTCTGACATTTTCTCAAAATCCTGACTTTTTCCTCAAAATCTCAAAATCCTGACTTTTTCTAAAAAAAAATTACTTTTTCTCAAAATCACAAAATTCTGACTTTTTCTCAGAAAATTCTGACTTTTTTCAAAAATCTGACTTTTTCTCAAAATGTTGACTTTTTCTCAAAAATCTATTTTTTTAAAACTTTTTCTCAAAATTCGGACTTTTTCTCAACATCTCAAAAACTCGGATTTTTTCTGAATACTTAATGTTAATAATCCCTCGTCACCTTCAGTCTCAGGATCCATGTATCTGTGATCCTCTCCAGAATGGAAGGAGTCATCACATACAGAGCATCAACTAGTTCCTGAACAGTGTCCTTCACATGCTGATATCCAAGAGAGGGAGTTACACAGTCACAAGATGGAGGAATAGAAAGCAGTATTCAATGTTTACTTCAGATTAGCTCCACGTCAGAAATGAGCATGCTTGATGTCTATCTCCATAGAGGCTGAATCATCATGTTAATCACATAGCTATCATATGCCTCAAACAGTCCTGATGCTCTTCTAGGTAATCACACATCCTGTCATGTTCACAGCTACAGTTGGGATACCTTTGTTATCACGTTACTCTCATGTTGGAGGAGGACATTCAGTATTTTCCCAACAGTCGTGTACAGGAAGCTACACAATGCATGCTGGGATACTTGCGATGCGGTACAACGTGACAATTAAAGTGCTCATATCATGACAACAAAGCCTGATGGTGGCTTTATTAATGTAAATATCGCTTTTTTTGTTTCGGTGAAATATAGTTGTTTTTTAAAAGCAGCTGTTTTAGGAAAAGTGCATCAAGTGCATTATACATGGAGCTGCTGTGATGCAAGTCCAATTTCAGACTTGCTCTGACCATTAAAGTATTATCGTTATCGTACACACACACGCACACATACATGCACACACACATACACGCACACACACACACACACACACACACACACACACACACACACACACACACACACACACACACACACACACACACACACACACACACACAAGAGAGAAAGGCTCTTAAAGCATGTTTTCTCTCACTGATCGTGATGTCATGTTAAATGTTTGTTTTGTTTTTTTCATGTATTGTGTTTTGATATTTGTCAGTTGATGTTACACATGGGAGCTGCTGTGATGCAAGTCCAATTTCAGACTTGCTCTGACCATTAAAGTATTATCGTATATGTCGTAAAGACCTTGGTGTCCATATAGCTGCTTGGCGGTGTGCAAAGCCCCCTCGCAGCATTTAATCAGAAAAGAGCTCCTTGCTCCGTTTGATTGTTTTTATGACCCCTTTAACAAAGTGTTCGCTGCCTTATTGCAAACCAGGTTTTCAGGTTTGCAGTGGAGAGGAACCTGAATCCAGAAGTCATTCTTTAATTTGATATGGCTTCAAAAGAAGCATTGTTGTTGTTGTTGTAAGGGAAACTTCTGCAGCAATGGAGAGTCAGGACTCAGAGAGACACGAGGAGAGTTGGAGCTTTGATGTCAAACACTGATGGTTTATTACAAGTATCGGCCGGAGAATTTCACATCACAAGTCACAGCAGCCAGAGGTTCTGACTGCACGGGTGGGTTGCCATATCAATTCTGACCAGCCTCTCTCTCGATAGACCTTTTAACTAATTTACAGAGAGTTAATCAGCATATTGGGGGGGATAATCTAAACAGCTGGGCCCCCTGAATCACTTGCGTCTGACCCTTAATGGCCTCGAAGCCAGCATTCTCACCCATAAACCATTTGTGACCGAGAGTTGACCGGTCATAAAACTGAGAATATCCACATATAAGTGCAGCAGCACATTCCTTAAAGGAGATAACAGAGGCAGGGTTGGTCATAAACAGTTACATATCTTAGGAGTAAGACAGAATTATTCTCTAACAGTTGTGATTTACTGGCATTGCTAAGAAATGCTGCGACTTAAAACAAACGCTGACGCCAGCACTCTGGTTGGTGGAAAAGCAAACTGGTTTCGTAGTTGTTTAAAACATTGCAAACCGTAGCGAACACATTTAAGATTAAATTCAAGATTCAAGGCTTTATCCCCATGTGCATCAACTACAGTGTAGATGTGGCAATGAAACACTTAGGTCACAGGCTCCTCCAACAGTGCAATGTAGAGGACATAGAACAAATAAAACAGATAAAATAGTGCAAGTAAATACAAATAAAATAGAAATAGTGCAAGAAGAGTCTATATATAGTCTAAACATGCCTATATACAAGTAAATGGAATATGATTTATTAGATAAATAATTAGCAAGATGCAAACGGATGAATGTTTATGAATGTTCTTTAAAAAGACGAGATATCTTGACACATGTAAATAAAACCCAATGTACCGCTTTGGGTCAAACAATGGCAGTGAAAGGCCCTCACAAGTACAGATATACAGTTATGTGTGTGTGTTTAAGAATATATGCTGTGCACCAGTGTGTGTTTTCAGTATCGCTTCATAGAGTGTGTGATTCGGGCAGCTTTTTCTACAGCGTTCATGTGAAGGACATCAGCACTTTCCCCTCTGAGACTTTTCTTATAGCATCTATTCATTTCTTCCCGGTTCAAAAAAAGAAACGCACACACACACACGCCCTGCCTTCTTCCATGTTTTTTAGCACGCACTAAATGCCCCCAGGCTGTCATCTTAGTGCATTTTGCTGAGGATGAAAGAACTTAAATCTCTTTCATTTCCCCCCCTCTTGTTTTCTCCGGTCCTGCCTCCCTATAAATGTCAGCTGGTCGTTATGAAACTCTAAATGTGTGCTGATATTAAGCCCTTTTGCTCCAGAGCCGGAAGGACAAGGTCACAAGTGATGCTAAGTCACTAACTATAATCTCGTTTGTGCACTTTTTCACAGCTGCAGACCTCAGGGGTTGCTGTATCACATTTTTCTCTTCCTCCGCTGTAAGCATATTTTCTGCGACACATTATTTTCTCCTCCCTGCTGATTCTGCCGGAGTTTCAGCTAAGCCTCTCAGCATTAGAGACAGAAAGACTTTTCTTTCCTAACTTGATCACTCCGAGATGTATGAGTGGTGCAGTGATGACGCATTACTGCAGGCTGACCCTGAATATAGCATCTCGTTTGTTCCCTCCAAAAAAAGACAATGTGATTTCATGTGATTTTGGATTATTGCAGAAAATAATCTCTGTGTAAAAAAAACATTTATAATACTTACATGTTTTGTTCAGCAGGATAATCTCCACATATTAACATCACTTTATGATTTCTGAAGTAAAAAGCTAATGTTGGGCTACAAAGGAACTACAGCATGGTCACATGACTTCACGTCACCAGCGCTAAGCTAAAGGCGGCTAATGTTGGGCTATAAAGGAACTACAGCACGGTCACATGACTTCACGTGACCACCGCTAAGCTAAAGGTGGCTAATGTTGGACTATAAAGGAACTACAGCACGGTCACATGACTTCACGTCACCACCGCTAAGCTAAAGGAGGCTAATGTTGGGCTATAAAGGAACTACAGCACGGTCACATGACTTCACGTCACCACCGCTAAGCTAAAGGCGGCTAATGTTGGGCTATAAAGGAACTACAGCACGGTCACATGACTTCACGTCACCACCGCTAAGCTAAAGGCGGCTAATGTTCGGCTATAAAGGAACTACAGCACGGTCACATGACTTCACGTCACCACCGCTAAGCTAAAGGAGGCTAATGTTGGGCTATAAAGGAACTACAGCACGGTCACATGACTTCACGTCTCCACCGCTAAGCTAAAGGTGGCTAATGTTGGGCTATAAAGGAACTACAGCACGGTCACATGACTTCATGTCACCACCACTAAGCTAAAGGCGGCTAATGTTGGGCTATAAAGGAACTACAGCACGGTCACATGACTTCACGTCACCACCGCTAAGCTAAAGGCGGCTAATGTTGGGCTATAAAGGAACTACTGCACGGTCACATGACTTCACGTCACCAGCGCTAAGCTAAAGGAGGCTAATGTTGGGCGTGATGACGTCTAGTCGTCTCATTTAGACACTTGTTAGCATCCGCCGTTTTTAAATTCACCAGTGGGGTATTTACTGATGTGTTTTATATCATAGGACAAACATATTTTCAGCTTGTGTTAACCACAGACCTTATTTTAGGCTTACATTCAAAGATATGTTCAGAAAACCATTGACCTCCAGACAAGCCATATTTTGGGCCACACATGTTTGTCTGAAAGTCGTACGTTCGTCCCGGCTCTCCCTGTTTATTCTACACTGTACCTTTTCTCTGTAACACCATAAATACCCCGCTGCAAGACAAAATAAAACCTTTTTACTGATTCTCATTCTCAATTCTCCTCCCCAGAAAGCGGAAATCGCTGTGGCCCCATTGACAATCACGTTGGTCCGGGAGGAGGTGATCGACTTCTCGAAGCCCTTCATGTCGTTGGGTATCTCCATCATGATCAAGAAGCCCCAGAAATCCAAACCGGGGGTGTTCTCCTTCCTGGACCCGTTGGCCTACGAGATCTGGATGTGCATCGTGTTCGCCTACATCGGCGTGAGCGTGGTGCTCTTCCTGGTCAGCCGCTTCAGCCCGTACGAGTGGCACACCGAGGAGCCCGAGGAGGGCACCGACGGTCCGCCCAGCGACCAGCCCCCCAATGAGTTTGGCATCTTCAACTCTCTCTGGTTCTCCCTGGGAGCCTTCATGCAGCAGGGCTGTGACATCTCCCCCAGGTAGGAAACACTTTTATATCAGCTTTTCATTTGAAATTCAACATGTATTGTTCGAAAAATATCACTCATCACCGGCTTGAGCTTCAATCATAAAGTAGAGACACTACATACTGATATACACCTGAACATCAGCAGGAGAGGACTCTTTAAAGTAGAGACACTACATACTGATATACACCTGAACATCAGCAGGAGAGGACTCTTTAAAGTAGAGACACTACATACTGATATACACCTGAACATCAGCAGGAGAGGACTCTTTAAAGTAGAGACACTACATACTGATATACACCTGAACATCAGCAGGAGAGGACTCTTTAAAGTAGAGACACTACATACTGATATACACCTGAACATCAGCAGGAGAGGACTCTTTAAAGTAGAGACACTACATACTGATATACACCTGAACATCAGCAGGAGAGGACTCTTTAAAGTAGAGACACTACATACTGATATACACCTGAACATCAGCAGGAGAGGACTCTTTAAAGTAGAGACACTACATACTGATATACACCTGAACATCAGCAGGAGAGGACTCTTTAAAGTAGAGACACTACATACTGATATACACCTGAACATCAGCAGGAGAGGACTCTTTAAAGTAGAGACACTACAGCATGTGATGTTATGCACCTTGTTCTCATTGGAAACAATGAATTAAAGATGCTCAGAAAAGACTCTATGTGGACATGGGCCCTTTAAATATCTTTAAAGCTTGCAAGCATGGCTTCTTCTTAAGTTTGCACGCTACAGTAAGTAAGACAACTTTGAAGGTAGTAAGTCAGAACAATAAATCACACACACATCACATAAACACGGGTGTAAAAGGGAGTCACTTTGTTTCTCTTTAATGGACTTTCATGTTGCATCCTATACCTTAAAACACGGGTCACAATACTCCAGGATTACATGTCTTTAAAGGTACATTTTAGACACATTTTAAACCACAGTCAAATAATTAAATCCCTAAAAAGTTACAACAGTCTCTGAATGTTCCCAACAAAGTCCACTTCCCTGTCCTCAGGCTAGGGACACATTACACGACTTTTAGGCCAGTGATAATCAATATTTGCCGTCACGTCCGTTAGTCTAGACGGAACTGAAATCTCTCGTCTGCCAGTCCTGTTGAGACGTATTTAAAGCAAATCAGACGTGTGCTGGAGTGCTGGACACATCTTGACAGAAAGAAGAACAATCAGCATGCAGCTCACCAGGGGCGGACTGGGACTGCAAATCAGCCCGGGATTCTCGGCCGGCCCACCTCGGTACCGCAAGCAATTGCCGCTAGTAACTTGGGGTGCTAGTGACTTATCCGACCGGCCCACATCGTCCGACCGGGGCCACGTCAGTACCGGCCCATCGGTCCGCCCCTGCTGCTCACTCTGGATCATGTTTGAGTTTATACATCCAGATATCTGTCCAACTGGAGATTATCTAAACTTATAATGAGTTTAGTTTTTATATTTTCACACTCTCTGTAATGTGTCCCTAGCTTGATTCACAATATATGCAGCTTTCATCCTAAATCATGGAAAGACTTCAAACAAATTGATTCAAACTGCAACATGACAGCATTTATTCATTTAAGAAAGGCTTGTTGTTTCCCTCTGTTTCTAGTCTTTATGCTAAGCTAAGCTAAACACATTGCATGTCCACCTTCTCTTTTAACCTACAGTCATGACATTGATATTTCTTCTCACTCTTATAAAATACACAAATGACCATAGTTTGCAAACATTATTTGAACTTTAGCATCTCCTTCCAAAAAAGCCAATGGGATTTCTCAATTGGCTTTTGGATGATTGCAGGAAAGCTAACATTGTTGCTATAAAGGAACTACAGCGCGGTCACATGACTTCACGTCATCACCGCTAAGCTAAAGGTGGCTAATGTTGGCCTATAAGGGAACTACAGCACGGTCACATGACTTCACGTCACCACCGCTAAGCTAAAGGCGGCTAATGTTAGGCTATAAAGGAACTACAGCATGGTCACATGACTTCACGTCGCCACCGCTAAGCTAAAGGCGGCTAATGTTAGGCTATAAAGGAACTACAGCATGGTCACATGACTTCACGTCACCGCCGCTAAGCTAAAGGCAGCTAATGTTAGGCTATAAAGGAACTACAGCACGGTCACATGACTTCACGACACCACCGCTAAGCTAAAGGCGGCTAATGTTGGGCTATAAAGGAACTACAGCACGGTCACATGACTTCACGTCACCACCGCTAAGCTAAAGGAGGCTAATGTTGGGCTATAAAGGAACTACAGCACGGTCACATGACATCACGTCTCCACCACATATAGCTAGGCTAATGCTGGGCGTGATTAGTTAATGCCAACAGTTTCATTAGTTCCTCGCGTATTGACATATTTAATATTTAAGGTTTTCATCTGCAGTATTGTACGTCATCTTAACAATTGTAGCCTATTTTTATATTATAAGTTATTGCACATATAGAGTGGTGCAGTGATGATGTTTTGTTGAAAGCTGACCTGGAAGTTAGCCTCTCCCTGGATCCCTGGACAAAAAGCCAATAGGATTTATCCATTATTCCTGCAGCACTCTATAATATATACTATATCAGTGGTAATGTGCATGGGAACTGTAGTTAAGAAACATAACATGGAGGTATTAAATATTAAGTTTGTGTTGTCTTTACCACAGTGTCCGCGGCTCATGCTGTGTGTGTCCAGCTGTTGTTGTGTGTGTGTGTGTGTGTGTGTGTGTGTGTGTATGTATGTGTGTGTCTGTTAGTATTGATCTCTTGTCTCTTCCTCTCACCGCTCTGCAGCCATATTGTTCTCCACTGTCTGACTGTCAGGGAATTAGCTCGTCTCTGACAGTTGTGTGTTTTCTCACCTCGTGTGTGTGTGTGTGTGTGTGTGTGTGTGTGTGTGTGTGTGTGTGTGTGTGTGTGTGTGTGTGTGTGTGTGTGTGTGTGTGTGTGTGTGTGTGTGTGTGTGTGTGTGTGTGTGTGTGTGTGTGTGTGTGTGTGTGTGTGTGTGTGTGTGTGTGTGTGTGTGTGTGTGTGTGTGTGTGTGTGTGTGTGTGTGTGTGTGTGTGTGTGTGTGTGTGTGTGTGTGTGTGTGTGTGTGTGTGTGTGTGTGTGTGTGTGTGTGTGTGTGTGTGTGTGTGTGTGTGTGTGTGTGTGTGTGTGTGTGTGTGTACTGTCACTGTGTGTGTAGCTTCACTTCCATTACAAGAATCCCTAGGGGAAAAAACGAACTAAAAGGTACAAAATTAGGGCCTTTGTAATCAATGGAATTAAATACATGTAGTCAAGTAATCAATAAGAAGTACTTAAGTAGAAGTCTGAGGTAATTGCACTTGTCTTGCATAGTTACACTTCAAATCAGAATCAAAATACTTTATTTAACCCCTGAGAAGTTGGGTTTCAATTCAGAATAAATTGATTAAAAAAAAGTTAAAAAATGATTTAAAAAAGTTAAAATAGAATACAACTATATATACAAACAAATAAATGAAATGTATATTGTATTTTTTACTGCACTTCTTTGTTCTTGACAGCTACTAATAACCTCAATGTTTTTATAAATTGATTAATAATACAATTGTCAAAACGATTTAATCAATTAGTTAATTGGACAACAGAAACATTATTATTGCAGTTAGGATTTGCTGCAATTTAAGTATTTATACCTGGTAATTGACAATTAAGGGGTTTTCATACAATACATCCCTTAAGAAAATGTCTTTGATATGAACAGTATATACAAATAAAGCTAAAACAATTAATCAGTCAATCAATTAGCTGATTAGACGACAGAAGAATCATTAAAACATGTGAGATTTTTGCATTTAGCTCTCTTACTTTTAGAAGTACATTTATTTAAGTAACATTTTAAATGTAGGGCTTTTACTATTTTTAACAAGGTTTCTTCACAATGTTGTATAAGCATTTTTACTATATCTGAATACTCTGAATGCTTCGGTGTAAGGCGTGTATTTATTTATTTAATTTAATTGTATGTATTCATGTATTTAACAGGGACAGTTCACATTAATGAACATTTCTGTAAACGTGCCAGAGTTAGCCAAGAGGCTATTTTTCATCTGTAGTCCCTGGACAGATTTTAAAAGTCAACTTAAAACACATTTCATTTTAAACAAGTAAATACAATACATTTCAAACATGCAACAGACATTACTGGGATACTTAAATAAAACAATTTTAAATACAGAACATTAAAACAAAACAAAAGAACATGTTAGAACACAGGCAGAAGATTGGGTCAGTGTTGGCAGAGCTGATTCCTCACTAACCATATTTTGAGTTTTGATTTAAATAAAGTGAAGACATTTGAGAAATCTTCAGCTTTACACAAAATGGTCGTTTTTGTTTTCTCCAGCTTCCTGTCCGTCATCACATCTTCATCATGTTAGTGAAAGCCACACTGTGTTAAAGCCTGTAACTCTTAAAGGTTCTCCATTTCCTGTGCAGCCTCTCCATCTGTGTGTCAGGCGTACGGTTCAGGCACATGGATAGTTGGGGTTATTTTAACAAGCTGCTGAAAAAACGGCTCGTAAAGTTATTTTAAGTCTTTCGTATGGTACGTCTGTTATCTGCTTTAAGCCCGTATGGATCTGATAGAGTTGGTAAGATTATTTAAGAGATGAAAGATGGACCAAACCAAGTCTATATCTTCCAGCAAACACCCCCAAAACCAGCGGAGAAGATGGAGGATCCCACGGTTCATTATATTACGTAAGCAGTGGTGTAGAGTAACTAAGTACATTTACTCAAGTACAGTTTAGAGGGATTTGTACTTTACTTGAGTATTTCCATTTGATACTATTTAGTACGTTCTACTCCACTACAGTTCAGAGGTAAATGGTGTACTTTTACTCCACTACATGTATTTAATACCTTTAGTTACTTCACAGATCTGGATGAATGATGTGAAATATAATCAAGTGTTAAATCAGACTTTAGTTCCACCTGGAGTAAATCCACCAGCTACCCTGCAGTCTACAAAGTCATTCAGACTAGCTGCACCTTCACCAGCTACCCTGCAGTCTACAAAGTCATTCAGACTAGCTGCACCTTCACTAGCTTTGAGAACACTTTCATGATCAATCATTATAAAACATATCATATATATTATTCTGAAATGGACCAATCTGCACAACGACTACTTTTACTGTCTTTCACTATATTTTGATGAGAATACTTTTCTACTTTCACTTGAGGATCATTTTGAATGAGGACTTTTACTGTAACAGAGTATTCCTACACTCTGGTACTTCTACTTTACTCAAGTACAAGACCTGAGTACTTCTACTTTTACTCAAGTACAAGATCTGAGTACTTCTACTTTTACTCAAGAACAAGATCTGAGTACTTCTACTTTTACTCAAGTAGAAGATCTGAGTACTTCTACTTTTAGTCAAGAACAAGATCTGAGTACTTCTACTTTTACTCAAGTAGAAGATCTGAGTACTTCTACTTTTAGTCAAGTACAAGATCTGAGTACTTCTACTTTTACTCAAGTACAAGATCTGAGTACTTCTACTTTTACTCAAGAACAAGATCTGAGTACTTCTACTTTTACTCAAGTAGAAGATCTGAGTACTTCTACTTTTAGTCAAGTACAAGATCTGAGTACTTCTACTTTTAGTCAAGTACAAGATCTGAGTACTTCTACTTTTACTCAAGTACAAGACCTGAGAAAATGTTCATGCACCTCCAAAGAAGGTTGAAAAAGTGCGTCATGCGTAAAACTTCAATTTAGACTTGATAGCATGACTAGTGACTAGTGACTAGTGACTACACTCAGCTCCATACGGAGACTAAGATGGAGTTGAACTTATTCTCTGAGACATCTGGGAGGAAAAGTGTTCATGCACCGCAGAAGTACGTCATGCATAATACTGCTTTAATTCTATTTTGAAATGTTTAAATTCTAGTATTGTTTAGTTTATTTCTACTCTTTAATTTCTAACTATGTGCAATGCCTTGTTTTGTTTTTGTTGATTTTGATGCTGCTGCAACACAAACATCAATAAAGTACCTCTTATCTTATTATGTATCCTTTAAAACTTCATTTAAGTTCAGACCAGCCTTTGTTTAGGCTTCGGTTCTTTGATAGTTTGACTAAGTGACTAACACTCAGCTACGTGAGGAGACTACGATGGAGTTGAACTTATTCTCTGAGACTTCTGGGAGGAAAATAGTTCATGGACCACGAAAAGGGATTGCAAAAGAACTTCATGGGCTAAATGCATATCGTAAAAGATAATTTGGCAAATGAATGAAGGTCTTGATCCGATGCTTTTGACCAACTTGTCATTCTTCACATTGTTAGATGCAGAAACTCATTGAAAGAAAAGAGACTTGAATAGCAAGCTTGAACCACAGTGAATCCAGCTGTAGAGATTAGCACATGTCTTGTAAATTGTGAAAACCCCTTTCATTTTCCTCAAAAAATGACAAAGTGCCACTGACAGTTTAGTAACCAGCAGCTAACAGGAGAATAAGAGCTGGGTAATCTGCTAAACATCATGAAATCATCTCTAATAGAAGTGTAATTCTCCTCATGTGTTCTCGCTCGTTTCATGACACAGAGAAAGGCAGAGGTTGAAATAGCAAAGTGTCTTCTCCCCCTCCTCTTTTACTCTCTATTAATAAGGGTTAATACCCACTTCTGCTCCCTGAAGGCAGCCCATAATAATTAATTCAGTGATGAATTCCCCCCGGTCTCCGTGGTAACTGGAGAAGAAGGCAGCTTTCATTTTGTTATTGACTAAATCCCACATGAATGGAAATGTGTGCGACCCCATAGCAATGAATGCTGAAACTCATCCAACTTTGCTGGTCATTTTAATTTGGTTTCCTTTATCGTAGGAGAAAGCTTCAAAGTGTACACGACTCTCCAGACTCTCAACTTTATCGGACTAAAAGGGTTTTAGGATAGATGGAACGGTTTTCCTACAATCATAGTTTACGTTTGGTGAAGTTTTCAGAGCGCTTCAGATTTTATAATGTGACGGAATGTTCAGAGTGATGACATCATCGCTCAGAGTGTAAAAGGGTCTTTAAATTCTGCTTAAAAAAAGATCTTAAACCCACTCTAAATCCCATAATATTCACTCTTTTCACATTATTTTGTATTATTTCCGTGGAAAATGAGTCGGCGTTGTCTCGATGCCTTCATCATATCAAACTGACTCACTAATCCGGCCCAAAAGTGCCATTAAGTGACAAAAAACGGTCATCAGGTGTTTTCTGTCACGTCGTGGCTTCAGATGCATTATCTTTGTCTCTTTTGCTGAGTCATGGTTGAGCTAACGAGGCGCTGTGATTAGCTTGATTAGTCAGATGAGATACGATTAACCTTTATTTAAAAAAATACCGAAAAAGTATGAATTCTGAGAAAAAAAGTCAGAATTTTGAGGAAAAAGTCAGAATTCTGAGATAAAAAGACAGAAAAAGTCAGAATTATCAGAAAGAAAGTCAGAATATGTCAGAATTTTGAGGAAAAAGTCAGAATTCGGAGGAAAAAGACAGAATTCTGAGATTAAAAAGACAGAAAAAGTAAGAATTTTGAGGAAAAAGTCAGAAAAAGTCAGAATTTTGAGGAAAAAGTCAGAATTCTGAGGAAAAAGTCAGAATTCTGAGATAAAAAGACAGAAAAAGTCAGAATTATCAGAAAGAAAGTCAGAAAAAGTCAGAATCCTTAGGAAAAAGACAGAAAAGGTCAGAATTTGGAAGAAAAAGTCAGAATTCTGAGGAAAAAGTCCGAATTTTGAGGAAAAAGTCAGAATTCTGTGGAAAAAGACAGAAAAGGTCAGAATTCTGAGGAAAAAGACAGAATTCTGAGGAAAAAGACAGAAAAAGTCAGAAAAAGTCAGAATTCTGAGGAAAAAGTCAGAATTCTGAGGAAAAAGTCAGAATTTTGAGGAAAAAGTCAGAATTCTGTGGAAAAAGACAGAAAAGGTCAGAATTCTGAGGAAAAAGACAGAATTCTGAGGAAAAAGACAGAAAAAGTCAGAAAAAGTCAGAATTCTGAGGAAAAAGTCAGAATTCTGAGGAAAAAGACAGAAAAAGTCAGAATTCTGAGGAAAAAGACAGAAAAAGTCAGAATTCTGAGGAAAAAGACAGAAAAAGTCAGAATTCTGAGGAAAAAGCCTGAATAAGTCTGGACTGAACGCTTTAGGTCCAGGTGTTGAAGCAGCTACAGGAATAAGAGTGACATGCAGTAAAGGACAGGCGGGAATCAAAAATAAGTAAAGGATGATGTTTAGCGAGGCGTTCAATGGTTAAATATTATATCATCAGTAAAAATTACTTCCACATTACCTTCATTGTGAATCCAACCAAAGCTGTGTCTCTAAAAAAGGGGGCCGTGACTTTCAAGCGGTCTTTCTGCAGAAATCCCATTATTCTATTAATTCTACGGCAATTAGCTTCGTCATTTCCCTCCGTGACTCGTTGCTTCTTTTCCTCCTTCACACTCACTGGATTCGTCGCAGATTACGGCGATTGCTCGGCTCTGATTGCATCTCGAGGTCTTCGGCTTCAAAGTCAAGAGGCAATTTGCAGATTTATGTTTTGATATCGAGGCTGAAGCTGCTAATTAAGTCGCTTTCATTCATAAACAAACAACCCAAGTTGAGCTGTTTACATTCTTGTTGGTGGAGCCTTGGGTTTTGAGGGAATATCTGGGAGGTGTTTTGTTTCATTTCAACTTTTTTTAGAGGCCTTACGAATTACTATAAATTTACACAAACGGTTGGATTTGTTACCCTTTATTTTATATCTTAAGACATTTTTAAAACTGATTTTTAATTCATATAACACTAAATGCCAGTAGTAAGGTAAATAAGAGCTCACGTTGTTTTATTTTAATTTTATTTCCTAACAGCAAACTTTATTTAACATACCTTGGGTTAGACTGAACTTAAACTACTTAAACCATAGCATTATAAAGCCATCTAATACAGTGTTTATACTTTTACTCAAGTGCAAGATCTGAGTACTTCTACTTTTACTCAAGTACAAGATCTGAGTACTTCTCCTTTTTCTCAAGTACAAGATCTGAGTACTTCTCCTTTTTCTCAAGTACAAGATCTGAGTACTTCTACTTTAACTCAAGTACTAGATCTGAGTACTTCTACTTTCACTCAAGTACTAGATCTGAGTACTTCTACTTTTACTTAAGTACTAGATCTGAGTACTCTCCTTTTACTTAAGTACTAGATCTGAATACTTCTACTTTTACTCAAGTACAAGTTCTGAGTACTTCTACTTTAACTCAAGTACTAGATCTGTGTACTTCTACTTTCACTCAAGTACTAGATCTGAGTACTTCTACGTTTACTCAAGTACTAGATCTGAGTACTTCTACTTTTACTTAAGTACTAGATCTGAGTACTTCTACTTTTACTTAAGTACTAGATCTGAGTACTTCGCCTTTTACTTAAGTACTAGATCTGAGTACTTCTACTTTTACTTAAGTACTAGATCTGAGTACTTCTCCTTTTACTTAAGTACTAGATCTGAATACTTCTACTTTTACTCAAGTACTAGATCTGAGTACTTCTACTTTTACTTAAGTACTAGATCTGAGTACTTCTACTTTTACTTAAGTACTAGATCTGAGTACTTCTCCTTTTACTTAAGTACTAGATCTGAATACTTCTACTTTTACTCAAGTACAAGATCTGAGTACTTCTACTTTCACTCAAGTACTAGATCTGAGTACTTCTACTTTTTCTCAAGTACTAGATCTGAGTACTTCAACTTTTACTTAAGTACTAGATCTGAGTACTTCTACTTTTACTTAAGTACTAGATCTGAGTACTTCTCCTTTTACTTAAGTACTAGATCTGAGTACTTCTACTTTTACTTAAGTACTAGATTTGAGTACTTCTCCTTTTACATAAGTACTAGATCTGAATACTTCTTTTTTTACTCAAGTACAAGATCTGAGTACTTTTACTTTGACTCAAGTACTAGATCTGAGTACTTCTACTTTTACTTAAGTACTAGATCTGAGTACTTCTACTTTTACTTAAGTACTAGATCTGAGTACTTCTCCTTTTACTTAAGTACTAGATCTGAATACTTCTACTTTTACTCAAGTACAAGATCTGAGTACTTCTACTTTTACTCAAGTACAAGATCTGAGTACTTCTACTTTTACTCAAGTACAAGTTCTGAGTACTTCTACTTTAACTCAAGTACTAGATCTGAGTACTTCTACTTTCACTCAAGTACTAGATCTGAGTACTTCTACTTTTTCTCAAGTACTAGATCTGAGTACTTCTACTTTTACTTAAGTACTAGATCTGAGTACTTCTACTTTTACTTAAGTACTAGATCTGAGTACTTCTCCTTTTACTTAAGTACTAGATCTGAGTACTTATACTTTTACTTAAGTACTAGATCTGAGTACTTCTCCTTTTACTTAAGTACTAGATCTGAATACTTCTACTTTTACTCAAGTACAAAATCTGAGTACTTCTACTTTTACTCATGTACTAGATCTGAGTACTTCTACTTTTACTTAAGTACTAGATCTGAGTACTTCTACTTTCACTCAAGTACTAGATCTGAGTACTTCTACTTTTACTCAAGTACTAGATCTGAGTACTTCTACTTTTACTTAAGTACTAGATCTGAGTACTTCTCCTTTTACACAAGCACAAGATCTGAGTACTTCTACTTTTACTCAAGTACAAGATCTGAGTACTTCTACTTTTACTCAAGTACTAGATCTGAGTACTTCTACTTTTACTTAAGTACTAGATCTGAGTACTTCTCCTTTTACTTATACTAGATCTGAGTACTTCTACTTTTACTTAAGTACTAGATCTGAGTACTTCTCCTTTTACTTAAGTGCTAGATCTGAGTACTTCTACTTTTACTCAAGTACTAGATCTGAGTACTTCTACTTTTACTCAAGTACTAGATCTGAGTACTTCTCCCACCTCTGGTATTTAATTTGTCTTTTATTTCTCTGCATTTCTTTGACAGTCGGACAGAGAACACTTTGTGAAATATTAAAACACAAGCCACTATTTGTTATGGAGTTAACCAATGGTGGGGACACAAATATACAACACATTAAATATATGTCCCTTTTATTTGATATGATGAATGTTTTCCAAGTTCATTCAGGAACAGGTTCTTTATTTCTTCAGTAGAAAGCAGATATTGAGTTGATAAGTTGAGCTTTCGGTGTGGCCTCCTTATCTAACTTTCCACTTCTCAGTTTCATCATTCACATGTTAAAATTAATTAAATGAAGTAGTTGCTGATAAGTGCAGAAATGCTATCTCTCTTATCTATATAATAAATATTAAAAAGATGTACCTTAAGCGAGTCAGCCAGTAGGGAATGTGCTGACTAATTGCTGTATAATTGCAGAAATTATGCTTCTACGTTTCTTTAATACCCCGAGGCGTTTTGTGATGGATCCAAAACGCTGCAGCCATTTTCTGTTTTGTTTCCACTTTGTTTCCTCTAACACTTCCTCCTTCTTCTCCTCTTGTTTCCTCTAACCCTTCCTCCTTCTTCTCGTCTTGTTTCCTCTAACACTTCCTCCTCCTTCTTGTCTTGTTTCCTCTAATACTTCCTCCTCCTTCTCGTCTTGTTTCCTCTAATACTTCCTCCTTCTTCTCATCTTGTTTCCTCTAACACTTCCTCCTTCTTCTCGTCTTGTTTCCTCTAACACTTCCTCCTTCTTCTCGTCTTTTTTCCTCTAACACTTCCTCTTCCTTCTCGTCTTGTTTCCTCTAATACTTCCTCCTTCTTCTCATCTTGTTTCCTCTAACACTTCCTCCTTCTTCTCGTCTTGTTTCCTCTAACACTTCCTCCTCCTTCTCGTCTTGTTTCCTCTAACACTTCCTCCTTCTTCTCGTCTTGTTTCCTCTAACACTTCCTCCTTCTTCTCGTCTTTTTTCCTCTAACACTTCCTCTTCCTTCTCATCTTGTTTCCTCTAATACTTCCTCCTCCTTCTCGTCTTGTTTCCTCTAACACTTCTTCCTTCTTCTCGTCTTGTTTCCTCTAACACTTCCTCCTTCTTCTCGTCTCGTTTCCTCTAACACTTCCTCCTCCTTCTCGTCTTGTTTCCTCTAACACTTCCTCCTTCTTTTCGTCTCGTTTCCTCTAACACTTCCTCCTTCTTCTCGTCTCGTTTCCTCTAACACTTCCTCCTTCTTCTCGTCTCGTTTCCTCTAACACTTCCTCCTTCTTCTCGTCTTGTTTCCTCTAACACTTCCTCCTTCTTCTCGTCTCGTTTCCTCTAACACTTCCTCCTTCTTCTCGTCTTGTTTCCTATAACACTTCCTCCTCCTTCTTGTCTTGTTTCCTCTAACACTTCCTCCTTCTCGTCTTGTTTCCTCTAATACTTCCTCCTTCTTCTCGTCTTGTTTCCTCTAACACCTCCTCTTCCTTCTCGTCTTGTTTCCTCTAACACTTCCTCCTCCTTCTCGTCTTGTTTCCTCTAACACTTCCTCCTTCTTCTCGTCCTGTTTCCTCTAACACTTCTTCCTCCTTCTCGTCTTGTTTCCTCTAACACTTCTTCCTCCTTCTCGTCTTGTTTCCTCTAACACTTCCTCCTTCTTCTCGTCTTGTTTCCTATAACACTTCCTCTGTTTCCTATAACACTTCCTCTAATACTTCCTCCTTCTTCTCGTCTTGTTTCCTCTAATACTTCCTCCTCCTTCTCGTCTTGTTTCCTCTAATACTTCCTCCTTCTTCTCGTCTTGTTTCCTCTAACACTTCTTCCTCCTTCTCGTCTTGTTTCCTCTAACACTTCCTCCTTCTTCTCGTCTTGTTTCCTATAACACTTCCTCTGTTTCCTATAACACTTCCTCTAATACTTCCTCCTTCTTCTCGTCTTGTTTCCTCTAACACTTCCTCCTCCTTCTCGTCTTGTTTCCTCTAACACTTCCTCCTTCTTCTCGTCTTGTTTCCTCTAACACTTCCTCCTTCTTCTCGTCTTTTTTCCTCTAACACTTCCTCTTCCTTCTCGTCTTGTTTCCTCTAATACTTCCTCCTCCTTCTCGTCTTGTTTCCTCTAATACTTCTTCCTTCTTCTCGTCTTGTTTCCTCTAACACTTCCTCCTTCTTCTCGTCTCGTTTCCTCTAACACTTCCTCCTCCTTCTCGTCTTGTTTCCTCTAACACTTCCTCCTTCTTTTCGTCTCGTTTCCTCTAACACTTCCTCCTTCTTCTCGTCTCGTTTCCTCTAACACTTCCTCCTTCTTCTCGTCTCGTTTCCTCTAACACTTCCTCCTTCTTCTCGTCTCGTTTCCTCTAACACTTCCTCCTTCTTCTCGTCTCGTTTCCTCTAACACTTCCTCCTTCTTCTCGTCTTGTTTCCTATAACACTTCCTCCTCCTTCTTGTCTTGTTTCCTATAACACTTCCTCCTTCTCGTCTTGTTTCCTCTAATACTTCCTCCTTCTTCTCGTCTTGTTTCCTCTAACACCTCCTCTTCCTTCTCGTCTTGTTTCCTCTAACACTTCCTCCTCCTTCTCGTCTTGTTTCCTCTAACACTTCCTCCTTCTTCTCGTCCTGTTTCCTCTAACACTTCTTCCTCCTTCTCGTCTTGTTTCCTCTAACACTTCTTCCTCCTTCTCGTCTTGTTTCCTCTAACACTTCCTCCTTCTTCTCGTCTTGTTTCCTATAACACTTCCTCTGTTTCCTATAACACTTCCTCTAATACTTCCTCCTTCTTCTCGTCTTGTTTCCTCTAATACTTCCTCCTCCTTCTCGTCTTGTTTCCTCTAATACTTCCTCCTTCTTCTCGTCTTGTTTCCTCTAATACTTCCTCCTTCTTCTCGTCTTGTTTCCTCTAATACTTCCTCTGCTTCTTCTCGTCTTGTTTCCTCTAACACTTCCTCCTTCTTCTCGTCTTGTTTCCTCTAACACTTCCTGCTTCTTCTCGTCTTGTTTCCTCTAACACTTCCTCCTTCTTCTCGTCTCGTTTCCTCTAACACTTCCTCCTCCTTTTCGTCTTGTTTCCTCTAACACTTCCTCCTTCTTCTCGTCTTGTTTCCTCTAACAGTTCCTCCTTCTTCTCGTCTTGTTTCCTCTAACACTTCCTCCTCCTTCTCGTCTTGTTTCCTCTAACACTTCCTCCTCCTTCTCGTCTTGTTTCCTCTAATACTTCCTCCTTCTTCTCGTCTTGTTTCCTCTAATACTTCCTCCTCCTTCTCGTCTTGTTTCCTCTAATACTTCCTCCTTCTTCTCGTCTTATTTCCTCTAATACTTCCTCCTTCTTCTCATCTTGTTTCCTCTAATACTTCCTCCTTCTTCTCGTCTTGTTTCCACTAATACTTCCTCTCCTTCTTCTCGTCTTGTTTCCTCTAACACTTCCTCCTTCTTCTCGTCTTGTTTCCTCTAACACTTCCTGCTTCTTCTCGTCTTGTTTCCTCTAACACTTCCTCCTTCTTCTCGTCTCGTTTCCTCTAACACTTCTTCCTCCTTCTCGTCTTGTTTCCTCTAACACTTCTTCCTTCTTCTCGTCTTGTTTCCTCTAACACTTCCTCCTTCTTCTCGTCTTGTTTCCTCTAACACTTCCTCCTCCTTCTCGTCTTGTTTCCTCTAACACTTCCTCCTTCTTCTCGTCTTGTTTCCTCTAACACTTCCTCCTTCTTCTCGTCTTGTTTCCTCTAATACTTCCTCCTCCTTCTCGTCTTGTTTCCTCTAACACTTCCTCCTCCTTCTCGTCTTGTTTCCTCTAACACTTCCTCCTTCTTCTCGGCTTTTTTCCTCTAACACTTCCTCCTTCTTCTTGTTTCCTCTAACACTTCCTCCTTCTTCTCGTCTTGTTTCCTCTAACATTTCCTCCTCCTTCTCGTCTTGTTTCCTCTAACACTTCCTCCTTCTTCTCGGCTTGTTTCCTCTAACACTTCCTCCTTCTTCTCGACTTGTTTCCTCTAACACTTCCTCCTTCTTCTTGTTTCCTCTAACACTTCCTCCTTCTTCTCGTCTTGTTTCCTCTAACACTTCCTTCTTCTTCTCGTCTTGTTTCCTCTAACACTTCCTCCTCCTTCTCGTCTTGTTTCCTCCAACACTTCCTCCTTCTTCTCGGCTTGTTTCCTCTAACACTTCCTCCTTCTTCTCGACTTGTTTCCTCTAACACTTCCTCCTTCTTCTTGTTTCCTCTAACACTTCCTCCTTCTTCTCGTCTTGTTTCCTCTAACACTTCCTCCTTCTTCTTGTTTCCTCTAACACTTCCTCCTTCTTCTCGTCTTGTTTCCTCTAACACTTCCTGCTTCTTCTCGTCTTGTTTCCTCTAACACTTCCTCCTTCTTCTCGTCTCGTTTCCTCTAACACTTCCTCCTCCTTCTCGTCTTGTTTCCTCTAACTCTTCCTCCTTCTTCTCGACTTGTTTTCCTCTAACACTTCCTCCTTCTTCTTGTTTCCTCTAACACTTCCTGCTTCTTCTCGTCTTGTTTCCTCTAACACTTCCTCCTTCTTCTCGTCTCGTTTCCTCTAACACTTCCTCCTCCTTCTCGTCTTGTTTCCTCTAACTCTTCCTCCTTCTTCTCGACTTGTTTCCTCTAACACTTCCTCCTTCTTCTTGTTTCCTCTAACACTTCCTCCTTCTTCTCATCTCGTTTCCTCTAACTCTTCCTCCTTCTTCTCGACTTGTTTCCTCTAACACTTCCTCCTTCTTCTTGTTTCCTCTAACACTTCCTCCTTCTTCTCGTCTTGTTTCCTCTAACACTTCCTCCTTCTTCTCGTCTCGTTTCCTCTAACACTTCCTCCTCCTTCTCGTCTTGTTTCCTCTAACTCTTCCTCCTTCTTCTCGACTTGTTTCCTCTAACACTTCCTCCTTCTTCTTGTTTCCTCTAACACTTCCTGCTTCTTCTCGTCTTGTTTCCTCTAACACTTCCTCCTTCTTCTCGTCTCGTTTCCTCTAACACTTCCTCCTCCTTCTCGTCTTGTTTCCTCTAACTCTTCCTCCTTCTTCTCGACTTGTTTCCTCTAACACTTCCTCCTTCTTCTTGTTTCCTCTAACACTTCCTCCTTCTTCTCATCTCGTTTCCTCTAACTCTTCCTCCTTCTTCTCGACTTGTTTCCTCTAACACTTCCTCCTTCTTCTTGTTTCCTCTAACACTTCCTCCTTCTTCTCGTCTTCTTTCCTCTAACACTTCCTCCTTCTTCTCGTCTTGTTTCCTCTAACACTTCCTCCTCCTTCTCGTGTTGTTTCCTCTAACACTTCCTCCTTCTTCTCATCTCGTTTCCTCTAACTCTTCCTCCTTCTTCTCGACTTGTTTCCTCTAACACTTCCTCCTTCTTCTTGTTTCCTCTAACACTTCCTCCTTCTTCTCGTCTTGTTTCCTCTAACACTTCCTCCTCCTTCTCGTGTTGTTTCCTCTAACACTTCCTCCTTCTTCTCGTCTTCTTTCCTCTAACACTTCCTCCTTCTTCTCGTCTTGTTTCCTCTAACACTTCCTCCTCCTTCTCGTGTTGTTTCCTCTAACACTTCCTCCTTCTTCTCGTCTTGTTTCCTCGCCTTGTGGGAAAACTCAACTCGTACATCGTTAAAGTCAAACTCTCCCCAACGTTTCTCTCCAACTTTTTTAGATTTAGCTTTTGTACGGCACAAAAATATCTTATAACGACTACAGTTGGATATTCACATGTTTTAGTAGAAATGCAAAAAAGTCATCATAACCCCAAGAGCCGAGAAGCTGACATTAAAACATTCTCTTTCTCAATGTTTAAGTTTTTTTGACATTTAAGTTGCCCTCTTCTATACTATTATACTCATAGTAAACAAATAATTTAAAAACCATAACCCTTAAAGTTTAAGGGTTAAACGGTCACATGTTCATTCTGAAGGCTCTCTGGTTAACCGTAATCTCCCTTAATATGAATTGCATACATTTTAGGGGTTATTGGAAACTTTAAATTGCTCTAAATTGATCTAAATTGCCCTTTAGGTGTGAATGTGTTCCCTTCCTCTAGCTCAATGTCAGCTGTGATTAGCTCCCCATTTTCCAACGTTTAAAACAACTCTCTGTTTAACCATTATCTCACTTCTTAAGGTGAACTAACTTTTATGAATCTTAGGGTTATTGGCGTCTTTAAATCGCCCTAAATTGTTCTTAATTCTTGTTGTTCTGAATTGGTTTCCTCTTGATTGATTGCAGTTTCCGCTTAATGAAATATAATGAAGGTACAGCTCACCCTAACCCTCTATGGGCACATTTTTTTTTACCTTTTTCACCCTCTGTTAACCATTATCTCGCTTTTTAAGGTTTATTAAAGTGAAATATGCGGCTTAGGGTAATTGCAGACTCTAAATCGCCCTTTAGGTGTGAACAGTACCCTTCCTCTCGCTCAATGTCAGCTGTGATTGGCTCACGCCTCCTCACGACACTTAAGGATAAACGCTAACGGAGGGATAAGACTCTTTATTATTGTAATACACATGAGGTAGAATCCACTTTCCATTGACGTCACTAATTCGAGGTGGAAACACTGATGTGAGAATTACCCAAAAAACTCCCATCTTTAAGCTTCTCTCCCCCTTTCCTCCCCCATCCCCTCTGTGTACTGCAGACCCATCAGTGTGTCACTGTGCATCAGAGTCACTGCTATCAGCCTGCACACACACCGCAGAACACACACTCACATTATTACATTCCCACAATGCACTGCATGGAGGCGATGTGATATGTAGCATGAAGGGGTTTTGGCAGGTAGAGAATAGAGAGGATATAGAAGTCTTATTGTGCACCCCCTCCCCCCTTTACTCATTATTTTACAATTCTGCGCTCAAAAGCTCCAGAAATCATCTCAAGGAGAAGAGAAAATGGAGTGTGTGAGGAGAAAGAAAAAAGGGAAAGTCATTTGTATTCAAATCCAGAGCGAATACTTCAAGTAAGTCTATTTCATGGGCAAAGCGTCCTGTGTGTGTGTGTGCGTGTGCGTGTGCGTGTGTGTGTGTGTGTGTGTGTGTGTGTGTGTGTGTGTGTGTGTGTGTGTGTGTGTGTGTGTGTGTGTGTGTGTGTGTGTGTGTGTGTGTGTGTGTGTGTGTGTGTGTGTGTGTGTGTGTGTGTGTGTGTGTGTGTGTGTGTGTGTGTGTGTGTGTGTGTGTGTGTGTGTGTGTGTGTGTGTGTGTGTGTGTGTGTGTGTGTGTAGGAGACATGCTGCAGCACTTTCTCTATTGGAAGTGGCTTGCAGGCGTCACACAGAGAGGCGTCCCTACACGTTTCTTAAAGAAGGGTCTTTTAGCAAAGAGGCTTAAAGGTCCCATGTCGTGGCCATTTCTACTGATCATAGTTCCATTGTTGAGGTCAACTAGAATAGATTTACATTGTTCAATGTTCCAAACTCACATTGGTTTCTCAAACAGCATCTCTGTCAGTATGTGTATTCACTCTCTGTCCTACACGGCTTGTTGGAGCTCCTGCCCCCCCCTCCCTGTGAGCCCAGTGTGCTCTGATTGGTCGGGACGTTGCGAGGCTCGTTGCTGCGAGGAGCGGACAGGTTTCCGGGTCGGCGATACAGCGAGAACAAGCGAAACTCATCCTGAGCACACAAACACTCACAGCCGAAGTAAAAACAATAAGTGTGGCTTGATATTGAGTAAGAACAAGGTTGATAACGCTGTGAGAATGGGTCTGCGGAGAGCATTTCTCCGCCATCCCAACTCGTCTATTACCAGCGTTCAGGGAGCTCTATGCAAGTCAATGGGACTCCCTGTTAGTTAGCCAAGGGGTCCTGGTGTGTGAGGAGCTCCACGGATTGGTCCATTTGGGCCAATCCGGTCATTTGCTGTTGATCTGGGTGTTCACACGTCACAGAACCCAGGAAGCAAACAATGGAAAAGAGAAATGTCCAACGAGGCGTTCTGGGGCAGCACAGACAGGTCTTCTCTGTGTTAGAGTTTTACTCGCTACAGGGTGTACTTTGAGGGTTTGTGACTCTGCACACCGTTTACATGCAGAAAACCTTCATAACACAAGGGGACGGGTGATAACCGGAAAAGCATGACATGTGCCCTTTAAAGCTGTGTCTAGTTAGTGGCTGTATGTGGAAAATGTACGAGGGAATTGCAGGAAAGTCCTCTAAATCTTAGTCATGCACAAAAAAAAGTGTGTATGGAGCAATGAAAAGGGTTGTTATCTCGCTAAATAAACGACTTGACTCACAACTAACCTTTCTACGACTTCTTTCTGCACATCTCTCAAAGATTCAAAGAGTCAGTGGCGTTTCTATATGTACAAAAGTGGTGGGGCACAAAAAACTTAGATGTCTATATATAAGCTTCTGCAGTGAGGTTCATGGCTGCTGAGGCACTGACTCTTCAGGTTTACAAATATTATATTTTGACCTAAATCAAAATATAATATTATTTTCAAAAGCCTCTTTAGTCTGATGCTTCAATTAATTTTAAACAGACAGTTCAACAGAAGGATACACAAACAATGTAATTTATCATTTAAATATTGAATTGTTCTCTCTTAGTCAGATCCCATTTTCAATACAATGGTGGTCTTACCTTGACTTGAAGATGAAGTCCATTTGCCTATCCTTCTGGACAAACATCTCTTACTTTTTTGTAAAAGTCCTCCTTATCTTCTTGTAGTTTCAAAAGTCTATCATAAATCTAATCTAATCAATAGATTTATAATTAGAAAATTAGAAAAGTAGGGTAGACATGTGTATATTATCCGGCTGAACAAAACGTGCATATCTAACAGCTACGTTTCCCACAGATCTTATTTTGAGCTATTTTCTAAAATCCTATGGAGAAATCTCATTGCTTTTTTGTCGAGGGAAGCCATGCGCAGCTTACTTCCGGGTTTTAGGACGACACACTGCAGCTCTCTCGTCTCCTCTTCACACACCACACTTTTCGCGGCACACGTACTTACAGCCAATCAGCTCTGAATGATGTGAGATGACGTATGGTGGGGATGGCAGCTCTATGCCCCTATGGTCATTATTTTTTTGCCACACACATTAAATAGGAAAATACTCTGAGCATGCGCAGTGTAGTTTTTACAGTCACCGTTCACTTAGACAGTGAGAGGGAGGGGCAGGATCGGGTTTTGTCCCACATGGCTCTAAACAGCTCAATAGGCACACACTGTAGACACTAATTAGAAGAACACAGACTAAAACAGCAATGAGACGAATCAGATGATTAAACATGATCTTAAAATATATTTTATATATATTTTAAATTATTTTTTGCATTTTGTTGTAATCATTATTTTTAATACTTTCTGCTGACACTAGGTGGGGCTGTGCCCGACCTGCCCCTAATGACCAGTCGCCACTGCAAAGAGTCAAGATTGAAATGTTTTATTGTCATATAAGCTGCAGTGTAGAAATGGCAATGAAATTCTTCTGACCTGAGCTCCTCCAACAATGCAGACCTCTGGAATGTCCAAATAGACCAATCAGAATCGAGTATTCAACTGAGCCGTGTGATAAGTAAGGGATGATGTGCAGTGAGGCAATGAAGGGTGTTCTTCATAGCGACCGCCTCGCTGCACATCATCCCGCTTATCACACGGCCACATTCTCAACAAAGTAACGACATGACTCCCAATATTAATTCAACTGCTTTTATTGATTTAAAAAATAGTTGTATTGATTTAAATTGACATGCATCCGCTAAGAAAAATAGTCCGTTGTTACTGTTTGAACTAACGTAGCAACGGCAGCAGGAACTGCTTCGATAGTGTTTTTGAGGACCTCTTTGATTACAAATTTGAAAACATCGCTGCTTGCTTTAAAAGTAGCACAATTCATGATGTCAAAGCTTGGAGAGTATCTAGAGATCCCTGCCCTGATGCCAAAGGAACTGCACACTGAATGTGTGTCGCCGTTTGATCTCTATGTCCGGACCTCTCTCCTCCTCCCTTCCTCATTTCCTCCCTTCGTCTTACCTCCCTTCCTCTTCCCTTCCTCCTCCTCCCTTCTACCCTTCCTTCCTCTCCTCTTCCTCCTCCCTCCTCCTCCCTCCTCTTCCCTTCCTCCCTTCCTCCCTTCCTCTTCCCTTCCTCCTCCTCCCTTCCTCCCTTCCTTCTTAGAAATAAGAAATAATGCACAGACCACAGAACAATGGAGTTTGGCCAGACTGCAAAAAGGCACAGTGGAAACATACCTTCTCTCCTCCTTCCTTCCTCCTCCCTTCCTCCCTCCCCCCTCTCCCTCTGACAGCAGGCCTGAAGGTCTTGTCTCCTCGATGTTTGATTTGCACCGAGGGGAGACGCTGTTTGTTCTCCTCAATGCAGCATTTATGCTTTTGAGATTCTCCTCACGACCTTCTGCCTCCCCCGAGCGAGAGAAGAGAGAAGAGCAGTCCACCTGCAGCTCTCTCATCCAGCCCATAAGCACAAGGAAGAGGAGAGAAAGAGGAGAGGAGGGAGGGAAGAAGAGGAGAGGAAGAGGAGAGGGAGGAAGGAGGAAGAGGAGAGGAAGGAGGGAGGAAGAGGAGAGGAGGGAGGGAGGAAGAGGAGAGGAAGAAGAGAGGAGGGAGGGAGGAGGGAGGGAGGAAGAGGAGAGGGAGGAAGGAGGAAGAGGAGAGGAGGGAGGGAGGAAGGGAGGAAGAGGAGAGGAGGGAGGGAGGAAGGGAGGAAGGAGGAAGAGGAGAGGAAGAGGAGAGGGAGGAAGGGAGGAAGGAGGAAGAGGAGAGGAAGGAGGGAGGAAGAGGAGAGGAGGGAGGGAGGAAGAGGAGAGGAAGAGGAGAGGAAGAGGAGAGGAAGAAGAGAGGATGGAGGAAGAGGAGAGGGAGGAAGGAGGAAGAGGAGAGGAGGGAGGAAAAGAGGAAGGAGGGGATAATCTGTTCTGTATCAAAGCTGGTCAACACGTGAGGTTTCTTTATGAGGCTCTAATGAGGGGGAGATCTGCTGTGAGAGGAGCGCCCCCCTGTGGAGGGTAGTGGTGCTGCTTCCACACTCCTGCATTTCAGAGGGAAACACACAAATATACAAATACTGCGCTTCAGTATCTGACAGCTTTAGGGTTCGTTACTTTCCTGAACTATACTGCGTTAGTGAAGATTAAACCAGTGATTACCCCTAACCCCTAACTGTTACAAAAAGCTATACTATATTTCAATGTTTCACGCATTTTTAAGGCTGAGCGAATACTTTAACTTACGATACAACAACATTTTGTACAAGTACATCTCGAATACTATTCTTAAGTGCAATTTCGAGGTACTTGTTGTACTTTTGACTGTAAAATGCTTCTTGATCCAATATTATATCACCATAAAAAGCATATTTAACGAGGCAGAATGAGTACTTTAACATACTTATACAACAGCATTTTGTACAAGTACGTCTCGGATACTATGTCAACAAAACATTTCTGTTCATATTTCTGTACTATTACTAACGGGAGATTTTGAATGCAGGACGTTTACTTGCAATGGATTACTTTTACTTTTGGTTCTTTAGGTTTATTTTAATGGCGATTCTTTTTTACTTTCACTTGGATTTTGACTTCATGATTGTAATTGTAACTGAGTATTTTTCCAACTCAATACTTACTTTATCTACTAAAGTACTTCTTCCTCCTATGATGGCTAATCTCTACATGTTTCAGTTATATTTCCTATCTTTAAATATTGTCTTTTACTCCGTATTGTCAAACACTAACTGGCTGTTTTCTGTCTTCCCATCTCCCTCTTTCTTATCCTTATTTCCCCTCCAATAATCATTTCCCTGGCTCTACTTCCTTCTGTTCCTTTGTTTTTACATGTATCCCTTATAATCCTCCCAAACCTGGCGATATCCTCCCCTTCTCCTCCTCCTTAAAGGTCGTTATCGGGTCGCATCGTGGGGGGAGTCTGGTGGTTCTTCACCCTCATCATCATCTCTTCTTACACCGCTAATTTGGCTGCTTTCCTCACCGTTGAGAGGATGGTTTCGCCCATCGAGAGCGCCGAGGATCTGGCCAAACAGACGGACATCGCCTACGGTACTCTGGACTCGGGATCTACCAAAGAGTTCTTCAGGGTGAGTGTGTGCTCTCGGACAGGTAGGAGAAACACCTGCAGTAACAGAAAACACCTGAGAGAAGGCTGGTCGAGCACTTTGTAAGGACATGTTTGGTCTCCTTTACTTAACCCTAACCCTAGACATTACGATACCTAGTCCTACGTTTCCTCAAACTAATTCATGAAAATATGCAGAATACATTAGAATAAACTACACTAATGATGTTAAGGAGCAAAGGTTTTTACAGATTTAGATAGTTGTGAATCTTTTTATCGCACACAAGTTGTAAAGAAATGATCCAGGTAGATGTAACGAGTACGAACAGCGGCAGGAGATAAAGTTATATTGTATGAATTAGGCTAATAAGACATGAGATTATTAAAGAAATTAGAGGTTCCATTGAAGAAACTATCTACAGATTATATTAAGGCTACTGTAGGTACACAGTGTCGTACTAAGAATTTAAAACCAGAGACTAGATTCAAATCTGGAGTCCTGCTTGTGGTTATATTTTAAACACTTGGGATAAGAAACAATTAGCTAAATATAAAAGTAAACATTTTCGTGATTCACGTCACCGTTGTTTTTTAACTCTTGTTCTGGGGTGCTACCTAGTCAGATGAAACCAAGACTCTCTGCATGGATTAGATCGGGGTGTTTGAGAGAAAGTGTGATGATATAGTTTGTGCACACTGACCCAACATGTAGAATAAGTAGAGATAAGAATTTGTTGAAAGGCTTCAAATCTGAATCAGTAATGCCGACGTTTGAGACGAGACTCCATGTTCTTTTGCTACCAGGGTTGCAGTTGAATTATCAATCAGGTCCTATTTCCTAACCACTATATCCTAACCACTATATCATAACCACTATATCATAACCATTATATCATAACCACTATAACCACTATTTCCTAACCACTATTTCCTATCCACTATATCCTAACCACTATATCCTAAACACTATATCCTAACCACTATATCCTAACTACTATATCCTAAACACTATATCGTAACCACTATATCCTAAACACTATTTCCTATCCACTAGATCCTAACCACTATATCCTAAACACTATATCCTAACCACTATATCCTAAACACTATAGCCTAACCACTATATCCTAAACACTATTTCCTATCCACTATATCCTAACCACTATATCCTAATCACTATAACCACTATATCCTAACCACTATATCCTAACCACTATATCCTAAACACTATATCCTAACCACTATATCCTAAACACTATATCCTAACCACTATATCCTAAACACTATTTCCTATCCACTATATCCTAACCACTATATCCTAACCACTATATCCTAAACACTATATCCTAACCACTATATCCTAACCACTATAACCACTATATCCTAACCACTATATCCTAACCACTCTAACCACTATATCCTAACCACTATATCCTAACCACTATTTCCTAACCACTATATCCTAGCCACTATATTTCCTAGCCATTATAAATCAAAAATGTCAGTTCAACCTCAACCCTGGTTGTTGTATATGTTGTCTAAACCATATCCTATCCACTATATCCTAACTACTATATCCTAACCACTATATCCTAACCACTATTTCCTAACCGTTATATCTTAACTACTATATCCTAACCACTATGTTTCCTAGCCACTATCAAGCTAAAATGACAGTTCAACCGCAGCCCTGGTTGCTGCTTGCGTACATGTTGTCTCTACCTTCCCTCCATCTCTCACACCTCGACTCCCTAACAAACCTCCACAGCGGTCGAAAATCGCCGTCTACGAGAAGATGTGGGGCTACATGAAGTCTGCCGAGCCCACCGTGTTCACGAAGACGACCGGAGAGGGAGTGGTTCGCGTCCGAAAGTCTAAAGGGAAATACGCCTTTCTGCTGGAGTCCACGATGAACGAGTACACGGAACAAAGGAAGCCCTGCGACACGATGAAAGTGGGAGGAAACCTCGACTCCAAAGGATACGGAGTAGCAACGCCGAAGGGTTCACAGTTAAGGTGGGTGGAATAGTGTAAACAATATGTGCTACGTGTTGTTATGGTATTCCACCTTCCCTGGTGTGCCGCCTTTATCTTAATCTTTGCTTTGGTGTGGGGAGGGTTACTCTGGGTTCACTTTCTGAAAGCTAGACAGGAAACACACCAGGGAGAAAAACACAGTTCAATTAAGGCTGTATTTTCACACGGCTCTGCAAACAAATATCAGCTGTTTCTGATCCATTGCAAAACGCACGCTTAAAGGTCCCCTATTATACTGTTATATTATAGGTCTCAGATATATACAGAGCCTGTCTCTGATTGGCTGAAACATCAAACAGATCATTGCAGCATTACCCATAATCCCCTCTGTTTCAGCCCTGTTTCCAAAGTGCTGATTCTCTGTCTGTTACTTTAGATGAAAATAAGGAGCACCCCCCACGCCCCTCTGAGAGACATTTGGTTACAAAGAACTCAATGGTGCTCTAGGAGGAGATTCAGGTGGTAAGGGGGGGGCGGTTACCTTGGTTGCTGATTGGCTAATGGTTACACAAGACAAAACATCGTTATGACATCATCAAGTGGCCAAAATCTGATCGGCTCATTTTCAGACAGGTTTTTATAGAAATGGATCAAAAAGAGAGAGAATCTTTGTTCCTGAAACTTTCAGAGTCTCTTTCCACAGAGGGGACACATGTTGATGTAGAAGAGACATGAAGAAGAGGGGACACATGTTGATGTAGAAGAGACATGAAGAAGAGGGGACACATGTTGATGTAGAAGAGACATGAAGAAGAGGGGACACATGTTGATGTAGAAGAGACATGAAGAAGAGGGGACACATGTTGATGTAGAAGAGACATGAAGAAGAGGGGACACATGTTGATGTAGAAGAGACATGAAGAAGAGGGGACACATGTTGATGTAGAAGAGACATGGAGAAGAGGATTTTGCATAATAGGTGACCTTTAAAAGAACATCTCTAAACACAATTTCCACCACAGCTCAGTGAAACTCAAAAACACGCACACGACATATTCAAAGTCAATCAGTCCAAATGATTCCACCTTCCCTGGTGTGCCGCCTTTTCTTAATCTTAATCTTTGCTTTGGTGTGGGTGGGTTACTTTGGGGGGTTCCTGTGTGCAGAAATTGTTGCTTTTTGTCATCCGTGTTAGTTGCATGCTCGTGATCGTGATCATGCAGGGGTGGTTACTTCATTTATCTTTTTCCACAGCTCTCCACAGCAGGTAAATCTGTGTGTGCTCGTGCTCGCTTTGTTTGTGTGAGATGTTGGAATGGCATGCTCGAGGCTGTTGTAAAACTTCTGGAAATGTATTATTTAGAAAAATGAAATTTTTAGACAACATGCATTTTGTACAGATGTAATTATCAGAGATGTGTTACGCTAATGCTACTTCAGCTTCCCGTCATGCTCCACTGCAGCAGTGTTTTGGAGCCGTTTGAATGCTCAGCCCTGGGAAACTGTGCCGACTGTAACTCTGCCTCCTGCACACGGAGGGATTTACAGACCTGCCACAGAAACACTGTTCTCACTGTGGGGAGTAGCTCTCTCAATCCACAGCCTCATCAATCAAAAAACCCCGCGGCGAGGTCTCACTGAAGGGAGGGGATACATGTAAAAACATCACAAGTGTGTAACCCAGCTCCATGATGGCTTCAAAGCATTCAAAGATTTAATGTCGTATGCACATTAGAGCGGTGCAGGGATGATGTATTTTTGTAGTTAGCATTGCCCAGGTTCCCTCAACAAAAACCCAATTGGATTTTGGAATATTGCAGAAAATATTATCTGTGGAAAACAGACGTTTAGGATAATCTCCACATATTAACACCACTTTATGATTTCTGAAGTAAAAAGCTAACGTTAGGCTATAAAGGAACTACAGCACGGTCACATGACTTCACGTCACCACCACTAAGCTAAAGGTGGCTAATGTTAGGCTATAAAGGAACTACAGCACGGTCACATGACTTCACGTCACCACCGCTAAGCTAAAGGAGGCTAATGTTGGGCTATAAAGGAACTACAGCACGGTCACATGACTTCACGTCACCACTGCTAAGCTAAAGGTGGCTAATGTTAGGCTATAAAGGGACTACAGCACGGTCACATGACTTCACGTCACCACCGCTAAGCTAAAAGTGGCTAATGTTGGGCTATAAAGGAACTACAGCACGGTCACATGACTTCACGTCACCACCGCTAAGCTAAAGGTGGCTAATGTTAGGCTATAAAGGAACTACAGCACGGTCACATGACTTCACGTCACCACCGCTAAGCTAAAAGTGGCTAATGTTGGGCTATAAAGGAACTACAGCACGGTCACATGACTTCACGTCACCACCGCTAAGCTAAAAGTGGCTAATGTTGGGCTATAAAGGAACTACAGCACGGTCACATGACTTCACGTCACCACCGCTAAGCTGAAGGTGGCCGTGATGACGTTAAGTCGTCTCATTTAGACACTTGTTAGCATCCGCTGTGGGGTATTTACTGACGTATTTTATGTCGTAAAACAACACGTTAAAATCTCATTAGCTTGTGTTAGCACTGACCATCTTACTTGGTTTTTTTTCCGTGAATTCCTCTGCACGTGAATCCTGCAAAAGATCAGAGCAGCTACTGGTTTGCTTTGAGCAGGAACAGTCCCTGACAGTAGTCACCCTTTCCTCTTGTTTTTTTTGTGGCATTACGATCTTCTGTCAGTCACTTTTCCGAAAAACCGGACAGGAAACACAACAAGGAGCATCAGTTAATCAAGGCTGACATTTCACACGGCTCTGCAAACAATCATCAACAATATCAGCTGTTTCTGATCCATTGCTGACTGCTTTTATTTTCATAATGATGCTAATAACTTTTAAAAGGAGCAAAATGCACGCTTAACAAAATCTCTCTCCACAATTTCCATCACAGCACGGTGAAACTCTCTCACACACACACACACACACACACACACACACACACACACACACACACACACACACACACACACACACACACACACACACACACACACACACACACACACACACACACACACACACACACACACACACACACACACACACACACACACACACACACACACACACACACACACACACACACACACACACACACAACCTATTTCCAATGGCTTTTCATGGACGTTTTATGCAAGTCAATCATGTTTTTTCCAGAGCAGCTTATTGCTCAGAAATCCTGTGAGCTTTGAATTGGCTGACGTTTAAACTCAAGTGTAAAACCGGTCCAAATTATTTGGCTGTTCTCAAAACGCTGGCTGGTGCAGATATTTTGAGGATGTTAATTAATGCCAACGTTCAGTGCCAGTAATTATTATTGAAGACGTATCACATGGCAAAGGAAAATAAACTATCAATTACCCAATTAGCTTTCCCTATGTGTTTGTCTTTGCTAGGGTAGAAATAACAACATGTTTCATTTACATATACTTACAATCTAATTTGTGTAATTGTTTCCTGCGATTCCCAATCTGTAGATAATTTAAAGCAAACCCATTTCTATTAGCGAACCATAGTTTTCAATTCAAGGCTTTATTGTCATGTGCACAGTAGCTACAGTTTAGATATGGCTCCTCCAACAATGCAACATGAATATATAGGTCATAAAACACATAAAACCAATACAAATAGTGAAAGAAATAACAGAAAATAAATAAAATAGTGCAAGAGATTATCGTCACAGATAATCCAGATTTTTATTATTTCACTTTGATCGTTTTTCAAGCGTTAAACTTAACAAACGTTGGTGTTTAATTAAACAGACAATGGCGTTTAAGTAAAAGGAAACTGGATGCCTGCACTATATTTATAGCCTAATCTATGATAGAAGTTAGTGAATGGATCTTCCTCTGGGGACCATGCACGTCCATTTAATACTTAATAATGGAGGATATATATATTTTATTAAGGCTAAATATTAGAGAATAACCTGGAAAAAAAGATTGCAATGTCATTGTTGAAGTTATTTGTGAAGCAAAAACATATTATAAATAGTTTGTATTTCCTAATCTTCTGTATGATTTAATCAGATATAGCCTATAGCATAAGCTAATGCTAACATTACAACTCGACATTTTAAGTTGGTTGGTTTGAACAAAAATAACCAAGTTAAGGGTTTTAAAATGTGTGTTTGATGGATTTCTTTGCATATTACATGCACACAAACGTAATTCTTACCATTTTAGATGTGAACTATGTCAACTGACATCTGATATTTATTTAAAAAAACAGGAAGTATTGACCCTTTATATCAGGTTAAGCTAATCAACTTGTATATAGTCAAAGTCAACTTTATTATCGATGTTTCAGAGATCGAAAAACTGTTTCCCACAATCCCGAAGACAAAAACAAATATATATAAAAATGTGTATTCAAATATGTATATACACAATCAAAAGACACATTTATACATATGCACACATTAAGACCTAAATTAAAGCACAACAATCAATATATACAAAATAACACTGCAGTCAGAGGAGAGAGATGTGTGTTGAGTGTGTGTTCTGTTCTTGGGATGTATTCATTTAAAGCATTTCTGCATTGTCCACCCTTGTCCCTCTCCTACTGCTACTCCTCCCTTTTAACCCCCCCCCCTTACCCCTTCTCCCCCCTTTCCCTCCCTAAAATTGGACGGCATACTCACCCCCTCTCACCAAATATGTTTTATCGTTTTCAAGAAGCGCAGTTAACCTGGCAGTGTTAAAACTCAATGAGCAAGGCCTGTTGGACAAATTGAAAAACAAGTGGTGGTACGACAAAGGAGAGTGTGGCAGCGGAGGCGGTGGCGAGAAGGTTAGCTTTGGTTAGCTACGTAGCTTTGCCCATATGACCTGATGTGGGAAAAAGAGAAATGTGTTTTTGTTGCTAACAGGAACATCTGCCGGGACGACCCCCCCCCCCCCCCCTCAGTTACTTATTAAAGGCTAGAAAAGTTTTTAAAATGAGAGGAGAGCGAGTACTGTCGAAGCAAAAATATTTGCGATATGTTACAATATGATACGATAGGGGATAAAACGATATGATACAATACAATATGTTCCGATACGATTCAATAGTATACGAGACAATACGATACGATACAATACGATACAAAATGATACATTACGATACACTACGATACACTACGATACGATAAAATATGATATACTACGATACACTACGATACAATACGATACAATACGATACACTACAATACACTACAATACGATACAATACGATAAAATACGATACACTACGATACACTACGATACAATACGATACAATACGATACACTACAATACACTACAATACGATACAATACGATAACATACGATACACTACGATACACTACGATACAATACGATACACTACGATACACTACGATACAATACGATACAATACGATACACTACAATACACTACAATACGATACAATACGATAAAATACGATACACTACGATACAATACGATACAATACGATACACTACGATACACTACGATACAATACGATACAATACAATACACTACAATACGATACAATACGATACAATACGATACACTACACTACGATACGATACACTACGATACACTACGATACGATACACTAAGATACACTACGATACACTACGATACACTACGATACACTACACTACGATACACTACGATACACTACGATACACTACGATACACTACAATACGATAAAATACGATAAAATACGATACACTACGATACACTACGATACGATACAATACGATAAAATACGATACACTACGATACGATACACTACAATACACTACGATACGATACACTACGATACAATACGATACAATACGATAAAATACGATACACTACGATACGATACAATACGATACGATACAATACGATACACTACAATACACTACGATACAATACACTACGATACAATACGATACACTACGATACGATACAATACGATAAAATACGATACAATACGATAAAATACGATACACTACAATACACTACGATACGATACACTACGATACAATACGATACACTACGATACAATACGATACACTACAATACACTACGATAGGATACACTACGATACAATACGATACAATAGGATACACTACGATACAATACGATACAATACGATACACTACGATACAATACGATACGATACAATACGATACACTACGATACAATACGATACGATACACTACGATACAATACGATACCATACAATACCATACAATACAATACGATACAATACGATACAATACGATACAATACGATACAATACGATACAATACGATACACTACGATATGTTCCAATACGATTCCAATAGGATACGATAAAATACGATACGATACAATACGATACACTACGATACAATACAATAATACTTAATTGCTGGATCAAGTCTGAAATTACTCTTGCGTCACAGCAGTTCTATTTGCAACATTAAAAACGACAAATATTAAGACAACAAATAAGGAAACAGACATTAAAGATAAGATTACAATCACTGAAGACGATATGTTCAATATTATTTACTGTATGACATTTGATCTGGCATTAAACTCAGTATTTAGCTTAAGGATTGACTTCAGCCTAACTCAAATTGTGGGACCCTGAATCTCAGATGAATTCTTAGAGGTTCTGAAAGGGTTGAGCTACAATCTTTGAGCCGATGTCGAGGTGGAGCAGCTCTCACTTTAGTGCAGGGGTGTCAAACTCAATTTCAACTCAGGTCACATTAGCATCATGGTTGCACTCAAAGGGCCAGTTTTATATATAAGACTATATAAGAATAAATATTTAAATATTTAACATATATAAAATTATGTATCATATTACATTATTGCCTCTGCATTGGATTATTATCGGATAGGGTAATAACTTCCTAATTAACTACGTCTGAAAGCAGAAGTCTAGGGCAAACAATTGCAAGTCTCTTCAGTGCGCATGTCACAAAATGATTTAAAAAGAAAAGCCAAATTCTGGAAAAACAAAAAAAAATAAGTGACATTTTGAAAAAAAAGTAACATTTTGAAAAGAAATGTCAAATTCTGAGAAAAAAGTCTAATTTGAGATGCATTGTGGGACATGTAGTTTATGGGCAATGTGCTTCTGTAAAGCGGCATGTAACCATATAATAAACATATTATATTCTTTGCAAGCTCTTGTGGGGCCGCATGAAATGAAGTCGTGGGCCGGATTTGGCCCCCGGGCCTTGAGTTTGACACCCCTGCTTTAGAGCGATGGACAAACACTTGTACTGCAATACTGTAAACCTCTCAAAATCACACATGTAAAACAAAAATGTATTGATATGTTGCCCCTAAAGACTTAAGGCCGGTCCTTTTGTCCTTTCCACTTTAGCATGCATAAAATAGACATGTCATAAGTAAGTAAAATAAGTAAGTAAAATGTATGTAAGTAGCTTTTTACTCAGACACAGTCACAAAGTGAGTATTAAGAAGTGCTAAAAACACAATAATAACATAGAATAAAAGCACACAAGGTACCCAAACAGGAATGTCTTTAGATGACATTTAAAAGAGGATCAGGGGATAATATGAAAGTAGCCTCATATTTGGGGTTCAGACGTACTTCTAAGCATAAAGTACATTTTCCCACGCCAATAGTTTTGTGTTGACAGTACTAGCCTGTTTTTGTAAGTAAAAGGTCCCGGCAGTATGTGCCCGTTACAGAAAAGCGATGCAGCCGGGGGCCCCATGTTTATATGTCTGTTAGCTCCGCCCCCTTTAAAATCTCCCAATTAAACCCCCAATTGAAGAGCAAAGAGACATGTATCGTGAGTGGGGCCCCTCCCGGCTTCGTCACTTTTTAAAGAGTACTGAGCTGCTCTCTGTTGGGCTTCTTCTGATTGAATAACATAAAATAACATGTCCTATGATGTTATTTATGTTATTTTCCCCACCCTACCCCCACCCCGTGATTTGAAGAACGCCTGTAAACCTTGCCGTATTGAAACTGAGCGAAGCAGGAGTCTTAGACAAACTGAAAAACAAATGGTGGTACGATAAAGGGGAGTGTGGACCCAAGGACTCGGGAAGTAAGGTCAGCCTCCCCTCCTCACTCCACGCACACGCTCTGTAACGCTGCTCTGTTATTACAGCAGAAACAGACACGGCATGTACTGAACATCACAGTGAATATATCAACACGCATTTACTCAAGTACTGTACTTAAATACAAGTTTAAAGCCAAGTATTTCCACTTAATGGTACTTCATACTTCTACTCCACTACATTTAAAAGGGTAATAATGTATATTTTAGGCCACTACGTTTATTTTAAAGCTGTTTAAATGCATTTAAACACGATATCTTAGATCAAGGGGTATTTAGGGTACGAAAAAAGACAACAGACATTAAAAAAAATTGATTACGAGATTACTAGGAGGATTAAAATGTTACAATGCATTTTAAAATAGAGATCAATATATTATATGTGGATGAACTGCCTACTATTTATTTTCTGCTTTCATTTAGGCTACTTGCATTTGATATTAAGGTACTCCAAAAGTAACAGAAAGCAATCAAACATTACTTTTATATTGTAGTGCCTAGATTAGGTCACTGTGTACATTTGGTTACAGGTATCTACGGTGTCCCATAGGTCACAAACATGTCCATTAGAAGAAATGCGCTGCAGATTAAAAAACAATGAACGTATATAAATACACCGTTGCAGCCGTCGGCCACCGTAGCTCACTGGAGTTGTAACAGATCACATTTGAGAAGTAACGCTCCCAACCTCGTTGATTAACATAATGCATCTCTAAAGATCAAACCAGTGGAATAACTGTTGGAGGTACAAGGAGGTCAAATCACCCAAAAAGTCAAAAAAGAGAGTCCTGGATAACTTGCACTTTTCTTTGACTGTTCGCCCACAGCAGCAAACTTGTCAATAAAAGATATCACATATGGAGAGAAATATTCCTTCAGATTGAGTACTTTTGATCCTTGTAGTATATTTGTAGGACAATGTAGGACTTGTACTTGTAGTGGAGTATTTGGACATGAATGTATTTGTACTTAAGTCTTTCACCTCTGAGTAGCACGTACACAAGATGTCGACGCACACACACACACACACACACACACACAGACACAGACACACACACACACACACACACACACACACACACACACACACACACACACACACACACACACACACACACACACACACACACACACACACACACACACACACACACACACCTGCAAATGAGACTTTAAGCATGACAGGCAGTTTGTGTGGGAGGAGATAAGGAGTCAGAGCTGCATACATTTGAATAAAAACAAGGGTGAGGAGGTGAGAGTGAAAGCTGCAGACAAATTAAAGATCAGATTCACCTCAAGTATTGTCAGCCATGCAGGACATTTTAAATGCTTTTTTAAAACACTTTTCCTGTTGCTTTAGATTATACACAGAGCATGCTGTCAGCAGTTTTTTTAGATTAGATTAGATGTAGTTAATTCTTCCCAAATTGAGGAAAAAACTGCAGAAATGTAACTGGTATTACATAAAGGTAAACATATATTAAAATAGAATATAAACAGTAAACAGTAAATAGATGCATATCAACAGTAGAAAATACATATATCAATATAGACAATATCACAAAATACTGAATAAGTAGACAAATCTACTACAAGAACAGACAATATATAATATATATATCAATATATCAATATATCAATATCTAATATATATTTAAGTGAGTATCTCTACAGAAAGAAAAGTGCTTAAAGGCCCTTTACAGCTAAGATTGTGCGAAAAACACGATGAAATATTTGGTGAACAATATATTATTTGGGGGAGAATTTGTTATATTTTTAAACCTGTCTTTAAGTACATTTAAAATTAAAATAAATACACGTTTTTTAAATGAATAAATTCATATGTTTTTTGCTAAAAAAATACATAACTTGAGTTAGCAGGAGATCATTTTTGCTAGCTGTGCAACAGAGAGGATAGAGTAAGTGTGTGTGTGTGTGTGTGTGTGTGTGTGTGTGTGTGTGTGTGTGTGTGTGTGTGTGTGTGTGTGTGTGTGTGTGTGTGTGTGTGTGTGTGTGTGTGTGTGTGTGTGTGTGTGTGTGTGTGTGTGTGTGTGTGTGTGTGTGTGTGTGTGTGTGTGTGTGTTGTCAGATGCACAGTGTAGTTATACAATGAAAGACTATTGATGCTACAGTGAAATTAATTACTGCTTATCGTCACAACAGATAAACGTGTGTGTGCGTGCATGATGAGTTAGTTTCCACACACTCCTGTACACATGTGAAGTATCGATGCTAATGCTACCGCTAACGTCCCTCTCTCTTCATCCAGGACAAGTCGTCCCAGGCTCTCAGTCTGAGCAATGTGGCGGGGGTCTTCTACATCCTGGTGGGGGGTCTGGGCCTCGCCATGCTGGTGGCGCTCATCGAGTTCTGCTACAAGTCCCGCAACGAGGCCAAGAGAATGAAGGTGGAGACCCAAACCCCCCTTTTTAACCCCCCAGAGTACCAAGAGTCCCCATCCCAGCCCCAAAACCCCTATTTTAACCCCTCCGAGCCCCCAGAGTCCAAGATCCATCCCCAAAACCCCCTTTTTAACCCCCCAGAGTACCAATCCCAGCCCCAAAACCCCCTTTTTAACCCCCCAGAGTACCAATCCCAGCCCCCAAACCCCCTTCTTAACCTCCAATTGTCCCCAGAGTCCCAGAGCCAGCCCCAGAAACCCCTTTATTACCCCCCAGAGTATCAAGAGTCCCAATCCCAGCCCCGAAACCCCCATTTTAACCCCCCTGAGCTCCAAAACCCCCTTCTTAACCCAACCTGAGCCCCCAGAGTGCAGCTCCAAAAACCCCTTCTTAACCCAACCTGAGCCCCCAGAGTGCAGCTCCAAAACCCCCTTTTTAACCCTCCTGTTGTCTTCGGGTCAAATCTGACAGATGTACTACTTTCATCAATCATAACTGTTTTGTTTTACATTCGATTGCATTAAGGCTTTATGATATCCTTCACAGGAGACATTTGAACATAGAACATTGCTGATCACCACTTTCATTGCATTTTGGATGATTTAGTCAACTTTGTAACACCCATGGTGTTCCCGGTCAAAAATGACCAGCATAAAGAAAAGGAATTAGTAACCATCCGGATCAGATAAAACACACACACACACACATACTCTCCCCCCCCCTCCTTATGTGCCCATCCCCCATGTGAATCACACCTGGGCTGGGCTGGCACACACACACACACACACACACACACACACACACACACACACACACACACACACACACACACACACACACACACACACACACACACACACACACACACACACACACACACACACACACACACACACACACACACACACACACACACACACACACACACACACACACACACAGAACAATTTGACACATTTCCCGCCCTTATGTGCCCATCCCCCCACATGGATCACACCTGGCACACGCAATACATGTTCAGCAGTTGCGGCTGGTGGAAATTATTTTAGGTGGGGCTATAGTAATGGTGAATAAACCACACAGGGAACATTTTGAGAAATGACCCCTTACATTTTGACTTCTGGTGATGTTAGAGATATGAGAAGACTGATCAATACCTCCATAATCTTCAGTGTGGTCAGCTATGAATCTTCCAAAACTTCCAAACACCTTGTCCTGGACATAGTTTCTACAGTAAACTGTGCAACAGTACAGTAGGCCCACACAAACTGCAGAACAACGGTTCTTTGGGAACACTCAAATGATTTAATTCCCATTTAAAATCAGGAGACTAAATACGAACATTATATGCAGACACAGACGTGGTTCAGAAACACAGAAATATTAGAAAACAGACCATTAAGGCAAAAAATCTAGTTTGATGGATGCTGTCAAAACTCAACTACAATAATATGTGTGTGTGTGTGTGTGTGTGTTTATTTATCACGGGCACATAGTATCTGTCCCCGGCTGTTTGAAGAGCAAGCATGGGAAACAAAAGACAGCGTTTACCTGTTTGCATCCAGCTAGTCACACACACAGTTACAATCACACTCCCTGTAATTGACATAATTAATAGATAGTTTAGCTTCTCACCATCATTTGCTGTGGCCCACTGATGTTAACGATCGTAACTGAAAGGCTGCCTGCCAAACGTAAACATTCAGCCACGTGACTCGCAAACTTTCGCTCGAGTTTTACACAAGACGGGTCCTTTCTAGCCATAACCAACTCACAGATTGCATCGGGCGCTGAAATTGCCGCCCTTTGAGCATCAGATCAGACGACGCTGATTGGCTGAAATTATGTTTCGGCGGCATAGCTTACAGATAGCAACAGTCAGCAATGTGTTGGCTGCTGCTGCTCTGGCTGAGGGCTCCTTTCTTAGCGCCCAGACGAGAGAGGGTAATGATAACTTATCAGTAACTTTAGACATCGTAACACAATTTTAAACGAGATTTTATTTTAGATTATACATTTTACTGATACCAACTATATCATATTTACCTTGTTCATTAAAAATAAAAAATAAATATTTTTTAAAAATATATTTCAAATTTTTATTTAAATTTTTAATGACAATCAAACATGTGGGAAGAGGGGGGGCGACGCCCCTAGCGCCCCTATGGACCGGCCGCCACTGATGTTCAGTGTCTATTCTTTGTATATTTACTGCAGTTGTTCATGTATACCAGTAGTCTGATACAATATGTACAGTTTGAAAGGGTGTTAAATGAAATTTGGTGATGATTAATGGTTTCTGTGTTAATGTAATAGCAGTTTAAACAGGACCGGTCAAATTTGACTGTGAACACCAAAGTAAGGGGGGAAACGAAGACAATAGGAGGGTTAACCCCCTTAAACTCCCCAGAGTCCATATTCCAGCACCGAAGCCCCCTTTTTAACCCCAAAAAGTCCAAAGAGTCCCAAAACCAGCTCCAAAACCAGCCCCAAAACCCACATTATAACCCCCTTAAGCCCCCAGAGTCCCAATCCCAGTCCCAAAAGCCCCTTTTTAACCCCCTAAAGCCCCCAGAGTCCCAATCCCAGCCCCAATACCCCCTTTTTACCCCCCAAAGCCCCCAGAGTCCCAATCCCAGCCCCAAGACCCCCTTTTTAACCCCCCAGAGTACAAATCCCAGCCCCAAAACCCCCTTTTAACCCCCAGAGTCCCAGAACCAGCATCCAGGACGTAGCCCAGTTTAGCGATGGTTTTAACGACGGGAAGCTGATTAAATGTAGACGGTTGAACGTAAAGTCTGCCTATAAGCCCCTCCCTCTTATCTGTAAGTGAAACCTCTCCTTCATTTGCTCAGTGACTGTGGTGAAAACGTGGCTCAAAATGCTTCCCACCTCCTTGTCTGATCTGCTTTTGTGGTCATGTGAAGTCCTGGTCCTCCCAATGTGACAGGAAGCGCTGAGTCATCCTCAGACATGACGCTGGTTCTCATTTATCAAGCTAGCGTCACACATCTCCGGGCAAAAAACGATTCCTCATCATCCTGACCTCAGAGCGGAGCTAATTATAATTTCAGTCACTTAAAGTAGTCAAAAATACACGATAAATGCAATATTTGAGCATCAAATCTGCTATTTATGAGTTAATTAGGTCAACATGGGAGTTTTTAGCGTACATTTCTTACTGTATTACAGGTTTTACTGCACCTATAGTGTACTAATAGCAGAAAGGCATGTTAAATGAGGACCAATGTCTTACTTATTCACACGTCTACACCTTTCATCAAAATGCAGCTCATCTGTCCCTGTCTGTACTTTGTTTTTCACATAGAAAATTAGCAGTGGAGTATTTTTCACACTGTAGTATTACTGAAGTTTAACATCTAGATACTTCTTACACCTCTTATTGATTACTGTTAAATGTTAAAAATAACTGCAATGATGGTCAGCTTCATTTAATAACAGCTAACATCAGAAGAACAACTCTTACGTTTGTTTATGTGGGGCTGTTGGAGGGTAAGGGTCCCGAAAACTCTTAGTTATGTTGGGATGTTTTTAACGGACGATTAAGCCTTGATTTGAATCCAAACATGTATGGAAGAAATTATTATTATTATCTATCTATTCCAATAATCCAAAGATCGTGTTTGCCCATCATGCCCTGCTGCCTTTCTTCTGGTTTTCCCTTGTAAAAAAAACATTTGTTGCGTCAATCCCAACTCCAATGACTTTAAAATAAAGAGAGGAATCCCTGGAGCTCGGCTATCGATGCGGAGCTTCTGCTTTTTGTCTCCGGATATATTTCCCCCAGGTCTTCGTCCATCAGACTCTTTTTTTCGGTGTGTTTCTGTCCCCCATCAGCTCTTCAAACCCTTCATGTTGCTGAGTCAGCTTCCCTGTCTATCACTATCACTGTGTAATGAGGGCTGGCTTCATTCTGTCCTGAATGGCTCTGAAACGTCTGTCCTGCTACACTTCTGTCTTTATATTCAAGTGTTGGTTTGAACAGATAATGCTGAAGCAGACTGGCGTTCTAGTTCTTACGTTTCTTGGAGACAGAAGTCATTAAAGGTGTTGAAACGGGCTAAATCTCATAATTAAAACGCAAGCAGATAAACGATCAAAGAGGTAAACAAGCAAATTGTTTATACAGCCTATATTTCTGCCATTATCTAAAGCAGGGGTGTCCAAACTGTAAGGGAAACTTCTGCAGCAATGGAGAGTCAGGACTCAGAGAGACACAAGGAGAGTTGGAGCTTTGATGTCAAACACTGGTAGTTTATTACAAGTCAACGGCCGGAGAATTCATATCACAAGTCACAGCAGCAAAAGGTTCTGACTGCACGGGTGGGTTGTCATGTCAATTCTGATCAGCCTATCTCTCGATAGACCTAACATAGATAGAGATAACAGAGCCAGGGTTTGGTCGTAAACGTCAACACACAGAAAAGGTTAAATATCTTAGGAGTAAGGAAGAATTATTCTTTGACACTTAGAGAATATTTCTTCCTTATTCCTAACACAAACTATAATTCTAAAAGTATAACGGAAGATGGCCCACACCTGAAACATGTGCTTGTTTTATATTTGACTTCCTAAATATAGATGTAAACAGATAATACACAGTATTATTCATATGTTAAGACCAATTTTCAAATAAATTCAAGTTAAAAAAAATGTCTAAGAAATCTAAGTTGATAAAAAAAAGCCCAATTACTTATTTTTATGACAAACTTGAAATACACCCTTCAAATTTCCCCTTTACGCTTTATGACTGATATTCAAATAATCCAACAGTACAAAGATCAAGTGTTTACCCATCATGCCGCCTCCCATGCGTCAATCCCACCTCCACCTGTCTCCAATAAATACCTAACCAACCATTGCCCAACACTTCCTTCAAAAGAAGGTTCATAAATGTACAAAATGACTCTAAATAAAGATACTATTAAACAATTAAAATCAATAAATAGCGCCAGTAAAGCTTCATAAGAACTCTTGATCTCGAACCCGTCCTACGACTCCAATCTGCTTCGTATCAAACGTGTCTTATTTCCTCGGCTCTGTTCACAAACACATCTCTGTATGTGTGAATGATCCAATGTCCAGGGAAGAAGAAAGATGCTATTACATAATTTAAATCAATAAATATCCCCAGCAAAGCTTTATAAGAACTCTTGATCGCGAGAACTACATTTGACTCGAACCCGTCCTAGAACTCCAATCTGCTTCATTTCAAACGTGTCTTTTTTCCTCGTCCCTGTTCACAAACACCTCTCTTTCTGTCTCTTTTCCTCAGCTGACCTTCACAGAGGCCATGAGGAATAAAGCGCGTCTGTCCATCACAGGAAGTGTCGGGGAGAACGGACGGGTTTTAACGCCCGACTGTCCGAAAGCGGTCCACGCAGGAGCTCCGATCCGCCAGAGCTCCGGCCTCGCCCTCGTCTCCTCCGAACTCCCGTGAAAACCAAAAACCTCTCAAGTGCCTTAAATCCTGAAACCAGAAAAAAAAAAAAAACAATAATCACACCGCCAACGAAAACTACCAGAAACTTCTTCACCACCAAGAGAACCGGAAACGAGGGCGAGACGGATCCGGGAATTTGAAAAACGAACGATGATTTTTTTTTCTCGGAAATCTACGGAAACCAGAAAAAACAATCTAGATTTTATTTTTTGTTTTCGGGGATGTTTGAATCAAAAGGGGAATCCAATGGGAATCCAATGGGAATCCAATGAGAATCGGGAATCCAATGGGAACCCTATGGGAATCCAATGGGAATCCAATGGGAACCCAATGGGAATCCAACGGGAATCCAATGGGAATCCAACGGGAATCCAATGGGAATCCAACGGGAATCCAACGGGAACCCAATGGGAATCCAATGGAGCCATTCCCTGGTGAAGAGGAGCAGACGAGGAGGAATAATATCATGAAATATGATAAAGACCAGAAAACTGTAAACGTCTTTTTTTGGGATTGCTGTGAATCGGGAATATATAAAAAAAAAAAAACTGAACTTACAATCAAGATTGTTTTCAAAACTGAAATTGCTACACGGACTCGAGCAGAACTAGATATCAACACCGGGAGGACAGTAGCCCCGGTGAGGAGAAGAAGAAACACATTTGTACTCATAACACAAATCTAATGAAATTGAATATATGAGCAAACATAGGAGAAACTGTGAAGATAAGTAAATATGTATATTCAGTGAAAAAAATACTTTAGCTGTATATAGAGACGACTGTGTAACATGCTTGCTTTTTAAACAGATGTACATAGCAGTAGTGGACAGACGGACAGTTGTTTTTTTGTAAAATCATCTTTAAATAAGATTTTATTCATCGCAATAATGAAAAACATGACGGAGGAGTTAAAGTGTTGTGTTATTGTATTCTCTAAATGTGAAAAGGGGGTATCGACTGCCCAGATACTCTGATACCCAGATTCATTAATATATTCAACGATGAATGTTAAAGTAGCTCCACCCCCAACCCTTAAAAACAGAACACCCCCTCACTGTGTAGACCCAGAGAGACGCTTATGAGTATTTATAAACTTTCTGCCGTCAGAATATAACTATTTTTCTCATTCTTTAATCTAGTTTTTGTACCGAGGAACTAAACTGTCTGTCTCCTGGTTTTAAATGTCCAATATGGGTGTATATCTTCGTAGATGTGTGTGTGAGGCGAGAACCATGAAGGGAAGATGATCAAAAAAAGGCCCATTCGTTTCTCAATATGTTATTTCAAGTGTCTGTTTCCAGAGAAAGCTACTGGTTGTTTGTTGATAATAAAGTGATTCCTTTATTGAAACACTGTGGATTTTGGGAAGCTGGACACACCGTAGCAGACAGTCCTTCCCACTGAAGTGTCCTCATCTCTTTTTATTTTTGGGACAATCTGCAATAGGATACAAGAAGCCACATCAGCAGCAGCCGGCGACGAACACGACGTCGTTTCTAAATGTTTTCCGTCTGAATCCCAAAAGGCAGGAGGAAACTGTTGGAGATATTTCAGGTCATGCCTTTGTTTGTCCTGCCATCCGTCTGTTTAGAGCTGAAGAGTAATATGGAGTCTTCTTTTTGGGTTTTAATTGTACATCTTTATTTTGATCTTTTTTAAGTAAAAAAAACAAATTTCAAACTGCGTGTTAGTGTCGTCATTTAATGGAAGTTAAAGGTGGGGTAGGTAATTTTGGAGAAACCAGCTCGAGTGCGCTAGAATTTGAAAATACACAGCCGGAACAAATCTGCCCCTTCCTCACAGAGCCCCTCCTCCAACACACACGAACGCGCACATGACCAATGAGGGCACGAGATGAGTTTGTGCACAGATGGAAGGCTGACAGGCAGGTAGGCCATCCAGTTACTTTAGCCGGGCCGGCTCAGATGATTGGTGGTGCTTTTTACAGCACCACGGCTTCCACAGATGATATTTTGTTATGGATTTATTATCAAAGCACTTCAGATATTCATTGCTATCGGGATGTTAAGAGCATTCCATGGAATATAACAAAAAGTGTATCTCGAGCCGGTTTCTCAAACTTACCTACCCCACCTTTAAGAGGCTGATTGATATGAAACTTTGCATTTTCTACGTTTTCTGACATATTGTCACGTGACTTTTTACTTTACTATGACTTGTTCCAGCATGCTATACTAGGAGTTTTAAAAAAACTCCACATACGACAGAATTACTTAAAAGTTTTGGACAAACATTTTTAGAAATATTATGATTTATTTTTCTAAATGACATACCCTGACTTTTTTTTTAGATTCTTTAATAGTATAGTATGTCTAAAGAAATTACAAAAAGTCACAGTATAAAACCACTGTAGGAATCTTTCTGCTGCTGCTAGCATACACTGCCATCTAGTGGATTAAAAACCAAACGAGAAGATCTCACTCAAATAACATTTTAATATACTATGACTTTTACACGTTTTGACTTACTATAGAGTTTTACAAGTTTTTTGACTCCCTATACTATGATTTTTACACTTTTTAATTTACTATAATTGGACTGTTTTTGTATTTTTGACTAACTATACCGTGACTTTTACACGTGCGACTTGTCAGTGTTGAGCATTCCCCTCCCCCACACACGTTCCTGCTAATAAGCCATTACCTAACTATGATATTAGCAAAAGCCTCTTCGACTTTTTATTTGAATTTGACTTTCTTCAAAAGCCTCAATCCTACAACTGCTGCTGCCAAACACTGCCACCTAGTGGATGAAAATCAAACCACACAGAAGAGAAAACCTCACAACCCGGTAACATTTCTACACGTTTCGACCAACTATAATACCATGACTTTTTGACTTAGTATACTATGACTTTTACACGTACTATACTAGGACTTACTATATTACGACTATTACACTTTTTGACTTACTAAACTAAGACTTTCACACTTTTGGACTTACTATAATGGCATACATTTTTCCGACACCATTACTTTTTTTATCAAAATACTAAACCAAGGTACAAAGCCACTGCATTAAATCTCGACCAGAAGCAGTACTCCTTCGAACACTGCCCTCTAGTGGATGAAAACCAAACCACACAGAAGAGAAAACCTCGGTAACATTTTACATTTTGAAGTTTAATGTTATTTCCATGCTGTGTTTCAGTAAGAATACAGATGGTACTTGTGGCTCCGGTGAGAATATCCAGTAGTACAAATCAGATTCACGTTACACATACCGAACAGAAGGAAGCGATGAGGAGGAGGAAGAGGAGGGACGAAGAGTCGGGGAGGGATGAAGTACAGCAGGCCTCTTATTTCCCAAACTTTTTTTTTTAAAACGATAGGGTGCCAATACAAAACTGCATTTACATTACAATCAAGAGTGTTGAGCATTCCCCTCCCCCACACACACCCACACACACACACACGTTCCTGCTAATAAGCCATTGCCTAACTATCTGATATTAGCAAAAGCTCGCAGCAGAACACTTGGACGAGAACAGAGGTCAGAAGATGTTGTTTAACCGGGAAAAGGGGGACATTATGTTGTTTGTTATTAAAAAAATAAGAAGTATTGATGTGTTGAAGGAGCAGGTACGTAAAGAGGGCACTTAGTTCTCCCTCAAAGCTTTAACACATCCCTTTAAATGTTTTCCCACCACCGACACTTTATTTCCAAACCGCAATTGGACAGTATATTGTTCATAAACACACACAAAAACAAAACAAGCTTAACCGCAAAGTCTTTAAATAACTCTCGTGTGTTACGGATACAGGCGAGCGTACTTGGCAACAGATGAGAACGGCAAAGAAAAAAAGAAAAACAGTAAAAGAGGACTTAAAGGGTACAGGCTTGCAAATATGAGTCGTCGAAAACAAGGTAAAACTCCCGGGGTGAAGTGGAAATAAAAGGGGGGGGGGGGGTTCAGACAGGACATGCATATGGGGAGAAAGATGGAGGGGGAGGAGGAGGAGGCTTGTTTCTTGTTGTCCCGTCTCACTGAGTCTCTTCCTCTGGGTTTTGCGTTGCTTCTGTGCTCGCTTCCTCACCTGAGAGACAACGACAGAAACAAACATTATTGACCGAGTGAGAGTAGCAATACGTTAAGGTGAAAGTAAGAATCCTACATTTAAGTAAGTGCAGAATATACATTTTAATATTTCATTCTGCAGTAAAATGTCTTCCATATGTGATATCTTTAGATGTTACTGCATTGAGGAGCATTTTGTTTCTTGTGGATAAACAACTTATTTGTTGGAGGAATCTACTTTTTTTGTACCTTAAACATTTTGACCACTAGTTTATTTTCTGGTTAAAAGTGATGAAGATTAGCTGAAGATGTTTAAAAAATGCTCACAGGGTTATTTCAAACATTATTCATTCAGCTCATTTGTTTAAAAGTAAATGCATATACGACAGTTTGTAGTTAATCGCTCTAAAATGATCCTGAAACAGACATCCCAGTGTGAACATGCAGTTAGCGGTTAGCTTCGAGGCTCGGCTGTGTTTCGGGGGTAAAAAGTGAACCTGTAGTTTCTAATAAAGGTTTCCATAGAGACAGCACAGCCATCCGTGTGATTAGAGTGAAGAGGCACGAAGAACAAAAAGCCACGAGAACCCGTTGTGATTAAAATAGAAAAGAGCGACTCGTTAGCGACGCGGCTAACAGAGACGTGAGAAACATGCTGTTACTGCACTTCAGCCGTTATATATCACACTCTAATAAGTTCACCACACACACACACACACACACACACACACAGACAGAGAGCGAGAGACTGTGGTGGAAGGTGTCCGCAAGTACTGTGAGTCTAAATGTAATGATTGGATTCACTATCGTTTAAAAAAAAGACGACATTCTGCTGATGTTCAGGTGTATATCAGTATGTAGTGTCTCTACTTTAAAGAGTCCTCTCCTGCTGATGTTCAGGTGTATATCAGTATGTAGTGTCTCTACTTTAAAGAGTCCTCTCCTGCTGATGTTCAGGTGTATATCAGTATGTAGTGTCTCTACTTTAAAGAGTCCTCTCCTGCTGATGTTCAGGTGTATATCAGTATGTAGTGTCTCTACTTTAAAGAGTCCTCTCCTGCTGATGGTCAGGTGTATATCAGTATGTAGTGTCTCTACTTTAAAGAGTCCTCTCCTGCTGATGTTCAGGTGTATATCAGTATGTAGTGTCTCTACTTTAAAGAGTCCTCTCCTGCTGATGTTCAGGTGTATATCAGTATGTAGTGTCTCTACTTTAAAGAGTCCTCTCCTGCTGATGTTCAGGTGTATATCAGTATGTAGTGTCTCTACTTTAAAGAGTCCTCTCCTGCTGATGTTCAGGTGTATATCAGTATGTAGTGTCTCTACTTTAAAGAGTCCTCTCCTGCTGATGTTCAGGTGTATATCAGTATGTAGTGTCTCTACTTTAAAGAGTCCTCTCCTGCTGATGTTCAGGTGTATATCAGTATGTAGTGTCTCTACTTTAAAGAGTCCTCTCCTGCTGATGTTCAGGTGTATATCAGTATGTAGTGTCTCTACTTTAAAGAGTCCTCTCCTGCTGATGTTCAGGTGTATATCAGTATGTAGTGTCTCTACTTTAAAGAGTCCTCTCCTGCTGATGTTCAGGTGTATATCAGTATGTAGTGTCTCTACTTTAAAGAGTCCTCTCCTGCTGATGTTCAGGTGTATATCAGTATGTAGTGTCTCTACTTTAAAGAGTCCTCTCCTGCTGATGTTCAGGTGTATATCAGTATGTAGTGTCTCTACTTTAAAGAGTCCTCTCCTGCTGATGTTCAGGTGTATATCAGTATGTAGTGTCTCTACTTTAAAGAGTCCTCTCCTGCTGATGTTCAGGTGTATATCAGTATGTAGTGTCTCTACTTTAAAGAGTCCTCTCCTGCTGATGTTCAGGTGTATATCAGTATGTAGTGTCTCTACTTTAAAGAGTCCTCTCCTGCTGATGTTCAGGTGTATATCAGTATGTCGTGTCTCTACTTTAAAGAGTCCTCTCCTGCTGATGTTCAGGTGTATATCAGTATGTAGTGTCTCTACTTTAAAGAGTCCTCTCCTGCTGATGTTCAGGTGTATATCAGTATGTAGTGTCTCTACTTTAAAGAGTCCTCTCCTGCTGATGTTCAGGTGTATATCAGTATGTAGTGTCTCTACTTTAAAGAGTCCTCTCCTGCTGATGTTCAGGTGTATATCAGTATGTAGTGTCTCTACTTTAAAGAGTCCTCTCCTGCTGATGTTCAGGTGTATATCAGTATGTAGTGTCTCTACTTTAAAGAGTCCTCTCCTGCTGATGTTCAGGTGTATATCAGTATGTAGTGTCTCTACTTTAAAGAGTCCTCTCCTGCTGATGTTCAGGTGTATATCAGTATGTAGTGTCTCTACTTTAAAGAGTCCTCTCCTGCTGATGTTCAGGTGTATATCAGTATGTCGTGTCTCTACTTTAAAGAGTCCTCTCCTGCTGATGTTCAGGTGTATATCAGTATGTAGTGTCTCTACTTTAAAGAGTCCTCTCCTGCTGATGTTCAGGTGTATATCAGTATGTAGTGTCTCTACTTTAAAGAGTCCTCTCCTGCTGATGTTCAGGTGTATATCAGTATGTAGTGTCTCTACTTTAAAGAGTCCTCTCCTGCTGATGTTCAGGTGTATATCAGTATGTAGTGTCTCTACTTTAAAGAGTCCTCTCCTGCTGATGTTCAGGTGTATTTCAGTATGTAGTGTCTCTACTTTAAAGAGTCCTCTCCTGCTGATGTTCAGGTGTATATCAGTATGTAGTGTCTCTACTTTAAAGAGTCCTCTCCTGCTGATGTTCAGGTGTATATCAGTATGTAGTGTCTCTACTTTAAAGAGTCCTCTCCTGCTGATGTTCAGGTGTATATCAGTATGTCGTGTCTCTACTTTAAAGAGTCCTCTCCTGCTGATGTTCAGGTGTATATCAGTATGTAGTGTCTCTACTTTAAAGAGTCCTCTCCTGCTGATGTTCAGGTGTATATCAGTATGTAGTGTCTCTACTTTAAAGAGTCCTCTCCTGCTGATGTTCAGGTGTATATCAGTATGTAGTGTCTCTACTTTAAAGAGTCCTCTCCTGCTGATGTTCAGGTGTATATCAGTATGTAGTGTCTCTACTTTAAAGAGTCCTCTCCTGCTGATGTTCAGGTGTATATCAGTATGTAGTGTCTCTACTTTAAAGAGTCCTCTCCTGCTGATGTTCAGGTGTATTTCAGTATGTAGTGTCTCTACTTTAAAGAGTCCTCTCCTGCTGATGTTCAGGTGTATTTCCGTATGTAGTGTCTCTACTTTAAAGAGTCCTCTCCTGCTGATGTTCAGGTGTATATCAGTATGTAGTGTCTCTACTTTAAAGAGTCCTCTCCTGCTGATGTTCAGGTGTATATCAGTATGTAGTGTCTCTATTTTAAAGAGTCCTCTCCTGCTGATGTTCAGTTCATTTGATCTGTGGGTAAACCTAAAGAACAAGGCAGCAGTGAGGAAGGGAGAGAGCAGTCCTTAAGAATCTACTGACCAGAGAGAGGAGTTGGAGAAAGACACGATGAGGGGAAATGTTAGGTCGTTTTTGAGTCTCGAGTTGTGTTGGGATTTAAAGACGTCCAGAGGCCGACTTTAGGAAACATATGAGTTCTAGAAATGCCCAAAATATCTGACAAAAACCAAGAAACGATTGGGATTTTAACAAAAGAAAATGTATGTTTTTTTGCAAATTGGTAAGTGATTGAAAGCGCTGTACGGACAGGTTCAGGTTCAAGAAAAGGTTATTAAATAAGAATAATTGGTAATTAACATGTCAGGTAATGCGTTTGGTCCATTGACATCAGGACAGCAGATAGCTTACACACCTTCCGGCGCAGACTGAAAACTCATCTCTTTCGACTCCACTTCGAGCTTTAGAACTATTATCAAAGCACTTGTATACTAATAAAGGACTGCCTTATCTAAAGCCAGTTGAGTAGCACTTGAAATGTTTGGCTCGATGAAACCTGATGTACTTATATGATTCCGTTTTCTTCAAGGTTGTGTCTTTCTGGTCGATTGTACTTATTGTAAGTCGCTTTGGATAAAAGCGTCAGCTAAATGCAATGAAATGGTAGATGTTTGACTTGTGACATTGTTTGATATAACTGCAAGTATTGGTTAGTAAGCAGTGATTGAGAGCCCTATTTTCTAGTTTGGGGTGAAATAAGCCTTTCTTCTCCCTGCTCTTTTGCATCAAGCAGCTTAAAGTGTTCATGTTTTGTTAATTGTTTCATAATAAATTAGCTGTGAGTGGAAGAAATAGATTTGATATCTATTTTGTGAAATGAGACGTCATAGTTTTGAATATCTTAATAAGTGCCCTTTGCTGATTTAAAAGGCAGCATTACAGTAACATACCAAACTGTTCTAGCTGTTAGCGGCTTAGTACTTGTGTAAGTATTCTGTCCTACAAATCCTACAATATCATCACTCTTGGAGCCATTTTACTTCGGTAGGATTATAATTGATTATTTGTTAAATGCCTTTGATTAAATCTACATACGTTGTTTATTACAATAGGATTAAATATAAAGTCTTTCTGCTATCATTTGAATATGCGCTGTTGCTTTAATGAGACAGGAAATGACGTGTTCGCCCATATATGGCAGTGACAAACAGGAGCAGTAAAGTTGTTATTGTTTATCTTTTTATATGCAGCCTGACTGGCTTGCAAAATAAATATAAATAACAAATAAGTGATGCAATGTAACCGCAATCTACGGATTTCTTAGTAAACTAATTTAGGCGAGTCTGACAAAGGACAGCGGCTTTTTATATTAAAATGGATTAAAAAGCTACGTTTTTTCACATCGCCCAGTAGCTGCTGCATATCATATACGAGTGTTTTTCCTCTCACCATCTCCCTGCACGTCTGAGGTCCATAGTGTCAAGTTGTCACGTAGCAACTGCATGATAAGTGTTGAGTCCTTGTAGCTGTCCTCGTTCAGCGTGTCCAGCTCTGCGATCGCATTGTCGAACGCTTCCTTCGCCAACCTGAGAGGGAAGAGGACGCACCGTTATGAAAAAATATCACTGTTCCCCGGCTTGAGCTTCAATCTCAGGATCCATGAATGTATGATCCTCTCAAGCATGGAAGTAGTCAAAACAAAAAGAGAGAATTTGTTTTCTCTCAATTCTGACTTTTTCCTCAAAATTCTGACTTTTTCCTCAAAATTCTGACTTTCTCTCAAAATTCTGACTTTTTCTCAAATTTCTCTCAAAATCCTGACTTTTTCCTCAAAATTCTGATTTTTCCTCAAAATTCTCTCAAATTTCTCTCAATTCCAACTTTTCCTCAAAAAATTCTGACTTTTTCTCAAAATCTCAAAATTCTGACTGTTCAAAATTCTGACTTTTTCTCAAATTTGAGGGATAGAGACAGCAGGAAGGAAAATGTGAGGAGATGTGGATTTATTTGAACAAAATGGGTGAAAATAGCAAACCGAGTAGTTTGGGAATGATTTGTTCCTGATAAATTGAGTCATAATTCATTGGTTTTTGAACTGTGCTGTAAACTCATGCTGGGTGTATGAGGGTTCAATTAATGGGGTTCAGTTTATGTGAGTGTGACTTTAACCCTCCGGTATCATTCGATTGGACTACGCAAATTAGTCATTCGAGACAAAAATGTCCACTGCAAAATGCTTTGATAAAAACATTATATTAAATGGTTTTTTTCACAACTTTTTTGGGTTCAATCTTTAAAGCAACTTCCGCCCTAATAGAAAATACCAAAAATGTAATCATTTTCAGGATTTTAACCCTTTAAATTCCATTTTGAAAACATGAAACTGCTGTTTTTTTTCATGATGAAAACAGAGAAAATGAGTTATTTTCCAAAAAATACATATCTGGGGACTGGCTCTTTTTTTTTTTCCTTTTTTTTTATCACAGTCTTGGATATGTCAAAGATTAGCAACAAAATTGATTTTTTTGCATTATTAGTTTTTGCACAAAATCAGATTGAACAAAAAAGTTACAAATTAGTCATTGGGGACAAAAATGTCCACTTCCAAAAACTGCTCTAAAATGACAGATTATTATTTTTAAAAACTTTTTGGGGTTAAATCTTTCAATCAACTTCAGTCCTGATCAAAAATACCAAAATATTAAATTATGTTCAGGATTTTAACCCTTGAACTGCCAGTTTGAAAACATGAATTTGCGTTTTCTATGAAAAACATGCACAAAAAGGCAGTTATTTTCCATATGATAAATGTTGGGGTGGTCGGCTTTTTTTTTTTATATCACAGTCTTGGATATGTCAAAGATTAGCAACAACATTGATTTTGGTTGATTATTAGTTTTTGCACAGAATTAGATTAAACAAAAAACTCACATTAGCCACTCGTGTCCCATCCACTCCCATTATAACCACATCTTTTGATCTCTCCGCCATACCGGTATAAAATCATGCATTTTGTAATGTCAGGGTTTTATATTGGAGGGAAATAGTTCAATTTGTCCTTTTTACTGTAAAAACCAGATGTGACATTTTACCATTGAATTACATGCTTGTCATTTCTTGGTTTCTTTGCCTGTTGTATAATGGGGCCCTGCCAGCCATTGGAATACATGTATGCAACTAATATGATGTAGGTGTGTTGGTATGGATGTGGAAGAGTGGTATCAGCTGAGAAGTGTGTGTATATGTACAGTGTGTGTATACAGAGACAACAATATACAGTAGATTTGGTTTACAGCAAGTCGCAGTTTTCACCTCATATCTTTCTTTCTCTCTCTTTTTCCCCTCACTCCCTCATTCCCAAACTCATACACACCCTTACATATTAAACCTCCTTATACCTTGTATGTGTGTGAGTGATTGTGTGTGAGAATGAGACAGGAGTAAGTGTGCTCTCATGGCGTTTTGTTTTTCATTTGTGCTGTTTCATGTGTCTTTGAGGTAAACAGATGTATGATCTTGACCCAGCTTGACCTCGATGTTTTGAATTGTTTGAACTTCAAAGTCCTTTGATAATGTCTCTTTAGCAAACAGACATACACAGCCATACATACACTCCTTGAAGTAAATAAAAACACCTGGTTGCAAAGCCAAAGCTTCAAATATGTGTAGTTTGGCTGGATGGTCATTTCATTCCTGTGATACGCAACAAGCAGTAAGATGAAGAGGAGCTTCTCTGTGGGACAAGAGGTCTCATGCAGCCCGTAACTTCAGCTGCCGGACTCATCCTCTGAAACAGAAACTCCCTGAGAAGGAGAAACTGGTGTGGATCTGAACTGTGCTTGAAATGAGTCAGCACAAGGATAAAACACTTTTTTGCCAAATAGTTTGCCAAACAGTTCATTTATCAGATGGGGGCAGAGAAGAAGGAACAATTCTGCACCTAATCCCACGTTGATACAGAGGAATCGATGAGGTCCTTTGCTGAGGAGGCTGAGGAGGTTGAGGAGCTGCTGAGGAACAACAAGATGGTGATGAGGTTGAGATGTATGAAGGACTACAAAACCTTTTGGATGAAAAAAGCCTGATGTTCACTAAAGTGCTTCGTGATCTCCTCCTCAATCGCACCACAAAGGGGATGATATCACCAGAATGCCACAGGAGTAACAAGAATATTCGTTGCGCCGCCACGTGAAGCCATGCTTAGAGAAATGATCAGATGCTTGTGGTGGAGTCTGATCGTTCTTCGTCTGACCCTTCCCCTGAAAGTGGAGAGGACACAGAGGATCCCATCCCGTAGCTGCGCTACATTCCTCTGCACTATCCTATCCAATGTTTGCTCAAACATCTGTGGCATCAACATCCCTCCACTTTGCCACCGAACGTCCCCCATGCAGGTGTGTCATGTCCACAATACTGCTGATGATCTCAGGGGTAAAGAATAAATCAAAGAAGGATTCCACGTCATGAATTCTTATTTATGCCACTCGTGATGGCATACCGCGTGGGCCCTGAAACCAAACCTCTGGCAGCAGGAATGTAGCGCGACGTTTCCTCGTGAGAGGGAAACCAGATTTGAAAATATTTTGATGTCCACCCACTGCCATGACGGACACGATCCTCCGGATAGGATAGTGCAGAGAAATGTAGCGCAGCTACATTCCTCTGCACTATCCTATCCAATGTTTGCTCAAACATCTGTGGCATCAACATCCCTCCAGTTTGCCACCGAACGTCCCCCATGCAGGTGTGTCATGTCGACAATACTGCTGATGATCTCAGGGGTAAAGAATAAATCAAAGAAGGATTCCACGTCATGAATTCTTATTTATGCCACTCGTAGTGGCATACCGCGTGGGCCCTGAAACCAAACCTCTGGCAGCAGGAATGTAGCGCGACGTTTCCTCGTGAGAGGGAAACCAGATTTGAAAATGTTTTGATGTCCACCCACTGCCACGATGGACACGATCCTCCGGATAGGATAGTGCAGAGGAATGTAGCGCAGCTACGGGATGGGATCCTCTGTGTCCTCTCCACTTTCAGGGGAAGGGTCGGACGAAGAAGGATCAGACTCCACTACAAACTCCAGATCAGATTCTCCTTCTCATGTTTGGCAAAAAAGTGTTTTATCTTTGTGCCGACTCCTTTCAAGCACAGTTCAGATCCACACCAGATTCTCCTTCTCAGGGTGTTTCTGTTTCAGAGGATGAGTCCTGCAGCTGAAGTTAGGGGCTGCATGAGCAGAGACCTCTTGTCCCACAGAGAAGCTCCTCTTCATCTTACTGCTTGTTGCGTATCACAGGAATGAAATGACCAGCCAGCCAAACTACACATATTTGAAGCTTTGGCTTTGCAGCCAGGTGTTTTTATTTACTTCAAGGAGTGTATGTATCGCTGTGTATGTCTGCTTGACGTCAAGCAGACATACACAGCGATACATACACTCCTTGAAGTCCTTCCAAGTCAAAGGACTTTGAAGTTCAAACAATTCAAAACATCGAGGTCAAGCAGGGTCAAGATCATACATCTGTTTACCTCAAAGACACATGAAACAGCACAAATGAAAAACAAAACGCCATGAGAGCACACTTACTCCTGTCTCATTCTCACACACAATCACTCACACACATACAAGGTATAAGGAGGTTTGATATGTAAGAGTGTGTATGAGTTTGGGAATGAGGGAGTGAGAGAAAAAGAGAGAGAAAGAAAGATATGAGGTGAAAACTGCGACTTGCTGTAAACCAAATATACTGTATATTGTTGTCTCTGTACACACACTGTACATATACACACACACTGTACATATACACACACACACACTTCTCAGCTGATACCACTCTTCCACATCCATACCAACACACCTACATCATATTAGTTGCATACATGTATTCCAATGGCTGGCAGGGCCCCATTATACAACAGGCAAAGAAACCAAGAAATGACAAGCATGTAATTCAATGGTAAAATGTCACATCTGGTTTTTACAGTAAAAAGGACAAATTGAACTATTTTCCTCCAATATAAAACCCTGACATTACAAAATGCATGATTTTATACCGGTATGGCGAGAGATCAAAAGATGTGGTTATAATGGGAGTGGATGGGACAAGAGTGGCTAATGTGTGAGTTTTTTGTTTAATCTAATTCTGTGCAAAAACTAATAATCAACCAAAATCAATGTTGTTGCTAATCTTTGACATATCCAAGACTGTGATAATAAAAAAAAAAGCCGACCCCTCCAACATTTATCATATGGAAAATAACTGCCTTTTTGTGCATGTTTTTCATAGAAACGCAAATTCATGTTTTCAAACTGGCAGTTCAAGGGTTAAAATCCTGAACATAATTTAACATTTGGTATTTTTGATCAGGACTGAAGTTGATTGAAAGATTTAACCCCAAAAAGGTTGTGAAAAAAACCTTTTAATATAATGTTTTTATCAAAGCATTTTGCAGTGGACATTTTTGTCTCGAATGACTAATTTGCGTAGTCGATTTGTTACACCCCATTTGCACCAACACAACCAAAGTTATTGCAAAATGAAAAGTGAAAAATGACCCATATGGACAAAAACGTCCACAGTGATACCGGAGGGTTAAATCTGGGTGGAGATTCGCGGGGTTTATTGATGTGTTATAAATAGAGGGGATAAATAAATTAGCGTCATTGAGATTGAGGAATCAGGAGAGGCCACTAGTAAGTGTGATTATTATATTGAATGTGATTTAATGTGTATGGGATATGTGTGATCCTAATTGTTGTATTGTTGTCCTTTTTCTTCTAAGGTTAACAACCTAGTTAAATTTGATTAAATTAAAACTAGGAGTTGTTTCCGTCCATCTTGATTCCACCCATACTGTCGGGGGAAAGACGGGACATGAGGAAAAGCTTTCAGCGATTAATCCCAATATCTCTTGTTTGTTCCATTTCTAAATGCTCGGCTTACGTAAAAGTGTTTTAAATAATAAAATGTATTATTATGTTCTGCTGGCACTGGGAGAGCTTCAGTGGGAAATCGTGCAGAGAAGCTTTAATTGCAAAATCTGAATTAAGTTATAATCAGAACGCTTTAATCACAGTTGCTCCATTTTAGAATTAAAACAAAAATACAATTCTAAATACATTTAAAAATATTTAACGCCAGCAGCAGGTGTTAAATAAAAAGGCCAAAAGGGGTTAAAAAAGGTCACAGTTTTGAACACCTACTTGCAGGCGCGGTCCGGCGAGTTGAGGATTTCGTAATAGAAAACTGAGAAGTTGAGGGCCAGTCCGAGGCGGATGGGGTGTGTTGGAGGGAGCTCGATCATCGCGATGTCGCTCGCAGCTTTATACGCAACCAAACTGTTCTCTGCTGCCTCCTTCCTGTCGTTACCGGTGGCAAACTCTGCCAGGTACCTGTGGTAATCTCCCTTCCTGAGAAACACAACAGAACCATCAACAAACCGAGAGGGCAAAAGTACACACATCCTTTCCTCAAGTAGAAGTACAGATACTCGTGTTTAAAAATACTCTGGTGAAAGTAGAAGTACTGACTAAACTTCTTTACTCAAGTGAAAGTAAAGAGGCTTTGAAATGTACTTCAGTAAAAAGTACCCATAACTAGCAGCTGCTTTTAAAGAGTACCTGACCTCCCTTTATATCAATAGAACAATAATGTCATTGTTAGCTAATGAATGTTTCCATGCTGAACAACGGCAACATGACAACGTTTCCATTGGTCCCTCTTCTTTAGAGAAGACCAGGACATGATGGATACACGGATCGTGTTCAAATCAATAGGCACGCAAGTGACTCTAAAGAATAATGATCACGCCACCAAACACACATTCAGACTAAAGGAACCAGCTGTTTGGAAAATGAGAGAAGTAGAAAGTTCAGGTATTTGTGTTCTAAATGTAAGAAGTAGAAAGTACAGGTATTTGTGTTCAAAATGTAAGAAGTAGAAAGTACAGGTATTTGTGTTCTAAATGTAAGAAGTAGAAAGTACAGGTATTTGGGTTCAACATGTAAGAAGTAGAAAGTACAGGTATTTGTGTTCAACATGTAAGAAGTAGAAAGTACAGGTATTTGTGTTCAACATGTAAGAAGTAGAAAGTACAGGTATTTGTGTTCAACATGTGAGAAGTAGAAAGTACAGGTATTTGTGTTCAACATGTAAGAAGTAGAAAGTACAGGTATTTGTGTTCAACATGTAAGAAGTAGAAAGTACAGGTATTTGTGTTCAACATGTAAGAAGTAGAAAGTACAGGTATTTGTGTTCAACATGTAAGAAGTAGAAAGTACAGGTATTTGGGTTCAACATGTAAGAAGTAGAAAGTACAGGTATTTGTGTTCAACATGTAAGAAGTAGAAAGTACAGGTATTTGTGTTCAACATGTAAGAAGTAGAAAGTACAGGTATTTGGGTTCAAAATGTAAGAAGTCAAAGTAAAAAGTCGTCAGAAAAATAAGTAGTGGAGTAAAGTACTGATACCAGAAACATGTACTTCAGTATAATGAAGTTTATGTACCCCTTCCCACAAACCTGCAGTACTGAAATAAAAGTCCACTAGTATACAGTTTTAGATAAGAGCATGAAGTGTTGCAACCCTACCACACACACACACACTTTACGGCAGCACATAAAAAGCTCAGTGAAACAAGAGATAATTCATTATAACGATGGTGTGAGATTTTTAGAGGCGGTGCTCATAATTCAGCAGCAGTTAGTTAATACAAGGTGTGGAAGTAATAATAAATGAGGTTTAACCAGCGGGAAACACTCTTCTGTATATATTAAATTAAATACGTACATTTTGTAGTAGAAAACCTTAGATTCTCCCGAAACTGCGGCTTGGATGAGATGTTTGTCCAGTACGTCCAGGATGTCGTTGCAGATTGACTTCAGCTCCTTCTCCACCTGCACAGCAACACACAGGTTACTTTTCGGCATGGCTACACAGAAGGAGCTTTAAACTGTAGGGAAATGTTAGCTATCGTTTGTTTATTGATCTTGTGTTTTATATACATGTTGACTAACCCAATTTACTGTTGTTGTGACAGTTGATCAATGGGGACTGTCCACGACACTATAAACAAAAAAAACTCCTGGTGCTAGAACCCAGTTTTGTGTTAATAACGAACAGTTTCTGACCGTTTTCCTGTATTCCTTGATCATCTTTAGTTTGTCCTCTCCTCCTTTGTTCTCCTCCTTCTGCTCCAGGCTGCTGATTATCCTCCACGAAGCTCTTCTGGCTCCGATCACGTTCTTATAGGCGACCGAAAGCAGATTTCTCTCCTCCACCGTCAGCTCCACGTCCATGCTGGCCACGTTCTTCATCGACTCCACCATTTCTACAAACACAGGGGGAACAGATTCAATAAGAAGAACTTAAAGGTCACCTATCATGCTATTTTGACAAGTGATACGGTACGCATTTCAGATGTTTGCCGCACATGCGTACTTGTCTTATGAGTTAGTCGTGAGGTGAGATCAACACGAGGGCCACAGAAGAACCACAGCACTAACAGTAGCTGAACACGAAAAAGGTGTCTCAATATAAATCTGGTGGGATTCTTTTCGGAGTATTGAAGATTGTTTCCCCGACATCGGAACGTGCGCTATGAGCAGGGGGGTGCTAGTGGGTGCATATTAATTTCTCTATTTGTTTATTATTTTATTTTATTAACTAGTTATTCATTCCACATGGTGCAGCCCTATTGCAGTTTGTATTCATCCACATGGTTGAGTTTTCCTCCGGCAACAACTGTTAAATGTTTTGACCTCGATCATTTATCATCGAGTGGGGGGGGGGGGGTCTCAGAATTTGCACTCGTAAACCCTCTAATCCCGCTGACAGGTGACACCATTCTCCACCGCTGACATAATCTACCTTCAGACCCCTGACACTAAACATAGAGCAAATACTTGGCAGGGCTTATAGCTGGGATGCATTGTTCCTATTTTTAAAAAGAAGGTACAGTAAAGTTCCTGACCCCTGAAGCATTGTGGGGCATTTTTTACGTATGGGTCACAGTTTAAAGTATACGGCATTATTGTTTTGAATCTTTATAAACCAATCACATTTACAGTATTGGTGTGAATGCAGATGCTATCTCAAACCCAATCAAACCCAAACTATGTGAATGTCTCAGAGCACCACAGCTACCAAAAGAGCCCTTTTTCACCCGGACGACAGAGTCGGTCTCCGTGTGCACAGACAGGGCTGCTGTTAACGTCGGTCTGTACAACGGAATTGTGCCAAAACTACGCCAACCGGCTGCGGAGGGAGACTCCCCCCCCCCCCCCTTCACTGGAGAACTGCGCTAAAACAGCTGATCACAACGTTCACACTCTGTGGTCACACTCTGTGGTCACAAAGTACTCCACTAGCCGCCGCCCCCCACCCCTCCTCTCCTCTGTCGACTTTCCTGAAGTACTCCCCCGTTGATAGAAATCAACACGTAATGAATTAAGACCCCACGGTTTGATGATTGATAGGTGTGTGGGTTGTCTTTCATTTTGACACGCAGAAAAATGTTATAATAAACAGATACTGTGTTAAATGGATATATCCGTCTTCTTTCATTTATCTTTCCATTCCCACAACAATATACATAAATAAATGGCATATTTTGGACATAGTTCGAATGGTGATTAATCATGATTAATTAATTTTTAAGCTGTGATTAATCTGATTAAAAATTTTAATCGTTTGACAGCCCTAGTATATATATATATGCAACAAATTGGGTGCTTTGCATCCGTGAACCTAATGATAACCATAAAGGTAAGCCGGCACTGTAGTCAGTAAAAGCAAAGGAATCCATACACAAAGAATTAAACTCTATTTCCAGAGGTGCGAAGTAACTAAGTACAAGGTCTGAGTACTTCTACTTTTACTCAAGTACAAGATCTGAGTACTTTTACTGAAGTACAAGATCTGAGTACTTCTACTTCTACTCAAGTACAAGATCTGAGTACTTCTACTTTTACTCCAAGATCTGAGTACTTCTACTTCTACTCAAGTACAAGATCTGAGTACTTCTACTGAAGTACAAGATCTGAGTACTTCTACTTTTACTCAAGTACAAGATCTGAGTACTTCTACTTTTACTCCAAGATCTGAGTACTTCTACTTCTACTCAAGTACAAGATCTGAGTACTTCTACTGAAGTACAAGATCTGAGTACTTCTACTTCTACTCAAGTACAAGATCTGAGTACTTCTACTCAAGTACAAGATCTGAGTACTTCTACTGAAGTACAAGATCTGAGTACTTCTACTTCTACTCAAGTACAAGATCTGAGTACTTCTACTTTTACTCCAAGATCTGAGTACTTCTACTTTTACTCAACAAGATCTGAGAACTTCTACTTTTACTCAACAAGATCTGAGTACTTCTACTTTTATTCAACAAGATCTGAGTACTTCTACTTTTACTCAACAAGATCTGAGTACTTCTACTTTTACTCAAGTACTAGATCCGAGTACTTCTTCCACTTCTGTCTATTTAATATTTGACTTTTTTTAGGATTCATCCATGGTTAGTTTTGTGTCGCCTCAAACTCTAAGATAAAAGGTGTTTCTTTGAAGTACTTATTAGTATCTATTAGGGGTGTAACGGTTCACAAACATTTCGGTTCGGTACGTACCTCGGTTTTTTGGTCACGGTTCGGTTCAGCAGAATTTTTTTTTCACAAAACAAAACATATTTTTTGTTTTTTAAAAATTACTATTAAACTGTGAATAATGTATTCACTCAAATAAATACAAAATATAATAAAATAAACATTAAGGTGCAGCATTTCGATGAACTGAAATAATCTGTATTTGAACTGAACTGTACTAGTACCTAAGCAGCCAGTTCGACATTAGGACTTGCTTGTCATTGTATTTTCATGTTTTTTTAAAGAAAGATGAACTTGTCCACATTGCTTGCTGAAAGGGCAGATCTGCTGGCACTAACAATGTCTCCTGCTGTGGAGAACACCCTATCGCTAGGGACAGAGGTAGCAGATACAGCCAGGTAGCGCTTTGCTAACATGGCAACATGAGGATATTTGGCTTTGGCTCGGTCTGAACTTTTCGTGTGGTGGAGGCTTAAATGCTAGTGGGAGTTGGGTTTGCACTTCAGTCTTTTTTCTTTTGGTACCGGTGATATTCACGTTCGGGTGATGCCTTTTCAAGAGTGTGCACGTTTGATGTATTGCCAGCCGCGTAACCAATTTTAGTTGAACAATGCCGACAAACAGCTTTGGTTCGGTCCACCTGTCTTTGTCCGTCATCCTTGTACGTAACTGTGAAACCAAAATGTTCCCAAACCGGAGACTTCAATGATGCTGGAGGATTTTCGAGCTCAACTTTATCTGCGTTCGCCATTTCGACAGTTCCTCAAATTACTGACTACATTTGAACGCATCCCTGTGACCAGCTCTCATAGTATGCCTCTCGTCCAATGAAATGACTTGCTCGCTCTACGACGCGTTGAACCCAATGTGAGCAAATTACTCTGAATGCTGCGACGCAGCACCTGAGATTACTTCCAAAAAGTTGTTCACGTTCTCAATTTTTTACGTTTAACGTTATATTCGTTCGGTACACCCTTGTTATTAATGGCACTTTGTGAGAAACAGGTACATATTCCTTATTGAAAAACAGCACTTCCTGCTTCTGTTCATGAAGGGTTTAAAGATCTGAGAGGTTTCTGTCATCAGTGTTTTATTAAAGCAGAGCCCAAGCTTTAACTCTTTTAATGCACACATGAATCACCTGTGGACACTTATGGGATACAGGGAGCCGGGCCAGGACAATGTGATGCGTCCGCTGCTTAGACATCTCAAGGTGATTCGGTACGATGGTGAGTGCAGGAGCAAAATTAAGATAGAAAACGGCAATTATGCCCTGAAGGAGCTGCTAATTACAGAACGACCTGTTTCCCTGGGGATGAACAGAAACACCAGGGGGGATATTTAACCAAATTACAAGGAGCTGTTTGAGGAGATGTAGAAGGAGAATTAACATTAGCGTGCAGACACAGAAATAAAAGACATTAAAGATAGGTGTTGGTTCATGTTCTGTGTATTAGGGCTGCTGTACGATTTGGGGAAATAATCTAATTGCGATTTTTCTGACAGATATTGCGATTTGTTTTTAAGCGACCCAACGGAAGTTTATTGTAAAATGCGGCCATATCTCCAGCTAGGAAGGTCGTATCAACGTGCTCCCGTCTCTAGCACCCCCGCAGCCCGAGCTACGAGTGAAAGAACTAAACCTACATGAAACTTCCGTTGGGTTGCTTTAAAGTCAAGCTTCAGTTTAAGACTCACCCTGTAATAGAAACATGTGATGGAGCATTACTAACAGCGTTTCCCCGACATCGAAGGTGCGCGATTTGGATGCGATGAGCGGGGGGGGGTTTTAGTGGACCACGCACGTGAGCTGCGAGCGCCGGAGCTTCGCAGCGGCGAAACTGAGGCTCCGTGGTAAACTGTGGTAACATGAAGAAACGTTTAGGAGCTGAAACAGCCGGCGCTTTAAGAGAGCCGAGCCAAATGATTCGGCTCACTAACGTAAAGAGACAGTATCTATAAGGGACGGCTCGAGTCAAAATTCAAAACACCCCTCGGGGTGGACGCCCTCTCAGCGCTGGTCTGGCGGAAACACTGATCACTAACCTGACTCAGATGGTTTCACCAAACTATCTAAAGCTCCATTGGAAGCCATTTGGAAAGGGCAGGCACTTTCAAAAATACTTGGCAGGTGATTGGATCAATCTGTCTATCACCTTCTATCATGGGCCACTTCTGATTGGTTAACAATGGCTGGTACATGTGGAGCACAGCACTTCTGATTGGTGTGGATGACTGACACACACAAGAACAAAAAATACAAATAAAAAAGATCGCAGGCTTTGCGATTTGATAATTGTGTCATTTAAAATTACGATTTCGATTTAAAATCGATTAATCGTTCAGCCCTACTGTGTATGCCAATATGTATTCCTTCCTCCATAAAAATGCAATCACACACCCTCATGGATATTTCCTTTTATATTAAATAAACAGCATTATGCGTGGTAAGCTAAAGACATGCAATAATGATTTTAAATAAACCAATCTCTCAGTTTCATGCTGCATCAAGTCTCTCCTGCTGCTCACGAATCTGAGAGCAGTTCAGCTTCCAGACGGGGAGTCATCTGTTGAAGCCAATAGCAGCGCAGAGAAACCTGATGCTTCAGCTTTAGAGCCAGGAGGAGCTCTGCTTTGATCACTTTACCCTCCACAGCCTGCACTCAAACACACTCTCTGACCTCCATGGCTTTTTAAAAATCACTTCTCAGCATTGCATCTCCACCGATCTATCGCACAAATCACTCGAGCACTTCCTGAAACACGCCGCGCTTCAATATCTTATTTTTGGGGGTGAAAAAAATATTGAAACTGATCTGTTATTGGACATTTCACTCCTAGCCTCTTATGTTTATATCAATATCTAAAATTGTACCATTTGATCTTATGTTTTAACGTTTGTATTCATATTCTCTTTTTTAAATTAATCTTTTATTTGTGTTTTATTTTCAACTTCTTATGTTTGTACAAATATTTAAATGTTATCGTTACATTTTTATATGTATTTTTGTCATATTAAAATGGAGCACACAACCCATTTTGTCTTCTAAATAAAGTATTCTAATGATAAAGCAATTAAACTAATGAAACCATTGTTTTAGTGATTACATTTACCTTTTTAATATTGTATTTATTAAATTCTCAAACGATCACAAAACCTAATTTCCCCCGGGTTGAATTAACTATCCTGCTTCTCACACACATATTTTTAAGTAAAGCCAAAAGCTAAGATTATTAATCAAGTTATTTTCATTCTGACTGGTCCTCACTTGAAGACGTGGAAGCTGCACAGTCATTGCTGATTGAACAGTATTTATTAGCCTTTATCATGTTCTCTCTATAGACCGACTGTCACAAGTCAAGCTCGGCTGAGATTAGACATTTTTGCTTAACTTGCATCAAGGTCTTTTGGTGCAAATTGAAAATGTACATGCCTATAGATAATAGAGTTATTTCCCCAGCTATTTTAGTGGTTCAAATGTGCACTGGAAGCATTAAAAGATCAATAAATGGTGCTAAAATAAACTAGTGTGTGTTTTAAGTATTTTTAGATATCTGCTGGGTGTGCCTGCTACTGATCAGCATCTCTCTTCACTTCAGATGAGACGGCTCCTATAAAAAACCTCAGACAGTCGATGGTTTCTTGCCATCATAACAAGTGCAGTATGTTTTCAAGATGAACGATATGGTAGGCTAGGTGTGCACACTTAGATGTGGCTTAAACTGATGCAACACAATGTGTGGTGGGAGTCATGTTAGTCCATAAAGGATGTGCTGCAGTGCATTCACGCCCTAAAAATGCAACTTAGCTATTCTGAAAAAGATCCTACAGCATGCATACATTCAGCACATCAGCAACAAACCCCAGCAGCTATTACAATGCATACAAAGTCTATCTGTTGCTATTAAATATTGATTCTTTAAATGGTGCAGGCTCTATATGAGGCAGGGTAAATATCTGGACCTTTCGGGGAGCTACAGACAATGAGAGTGCAAGACATTGGTTGAAGGGAAACCTGCGTGTGCACTTTGCTGCATTTGCATTTACAGTCACTGCCGTTAGCTTAGCGGTGGTGACGTGAAGTCATGTGACCGTGCTGTAGTTCCTTTATAGCCTAACGTTAGTTTTTTACTTCATATCAATCATAAAGTGGTGTTAATATGTGATTATCCTGCTGAACAAAACTTGTAGGTATCATAAATGTTAGTTTGTCACAGAGATTATTTTCTGCAATAATCCAAAATCCATTGAAAAGGTCCCATTGCTTTTTGCTAACTTCGTGGTCGGCCTACAAAAATACACCATCACTGCACCACATACCCCGGGAACAAAGACAAACTAGACGATAACATATCAAAATCTTATAGTAGCTGGCTTTGTGGAATGGACAAAGATGTAAAATGTCTGAGAAAAAACAACATAATCTTGGAAGTCCTGAGTAACACCCTCTGGTGTGAACTTTAGTCACTCAATATGGTTTTCCATGTTCCTTTTTTTGTCCATTTCTATACTTTGCAGGGTTTTTCTAGAAAAATATAGTAAGAGGGCGCCAACATCACTTACGGACAAAATGACAGCCCCGCCCACTTTCCAGCTAAAATAATGCATCAGAGCGAAGCAGAAAATAATAGTGTCTTCATGTCTTAAAGCTGCGGAGTCATATATTGGGTTACCTCAAACCACAAATAAATCTAGTTACGGTTTCTTTACTTCCTCTACAGCAAAAAGGAGAGTAAAAGAAACTCAGAAATCTCAGTTTCAGTGTCAGCCTGCTGCCTCCATCCATCCTATATTTATTCTACGTAAAAACAAGCTGTCTCTGCCGTCTAACGCTCCATCTGACACAGTAATTATACTGTTTTTGGCCTAACAGAAATATTATTTTCCGGCATCACTTTGACATTTAACAGAGAAAATCTGCATCTTTGGACGAAACCCTGCTTTTTCTGTAACAACGTAAATTCCCCCACTGTTGGACGATTACATGAATTCTGGTTCTGACTTCCAGCTGCAACACAGATTCAAACCTTAAAACAAGATGTTGAAAAGGGATGTCACTAATTGGGAATGCACCAAAAACAATATGGAGATCTCTCTCAAGCTAGAGTCCCTCCCTATAACTTGTTTGTCAGGTTAATTGAATACAACAGTGCTTGGTGGGGCGGCTGGTTAGCATTAGCTCGACTTGAGAATTCATTTTTCGAATTCTGTTGCACGTTGCACAAAATATCAGAGGTGGAAGAAGTACTCATATACTGTAACTTAAGTAAAAGTAAAGTACTACTGACAAAAAGTACTACAAGTAACACTCATGCATTCAAAATCTTACTCAATCAGAAAAAAAGGAATATTGGCACCAAAATATACTTATAGTACCAAAAGTAGACATTATGCAGAATGGCACATTTAAATACCATATGTACTTAAATGATTACATTATAATAAATCATGCAATAATCTCTCCAATGTTGAAAATGGTAAAAGAGGGGTTTATTTAAATTACTTTATAAAATACTGGATGGCTTAACCTATAATAGTATATAGTAATGTATTAGTTCATTTAAATTGTGTATTTATAATCTAAATGGGCAAAGTAGCGAGTGACTACACCTGTAAAATTAATAAATGAATGCAGTAGAGTAAGGTATAAAGGAGGATACCTTTACTCTACATGTATATAGATTTCTGCATGTATATAATGTGATGTACAAAAACAATCATATAAAATACAAACAAATAATGAAAAAATAAATAAGCATTGAAAAAAAGACATGAAAGAAAAAACACTATAAACACTTGTATTATTATAATAATAATAAAACAATGAAATGAAATAAAGAAACACTTGAAAAAATAATTACATTTATTAATGCAGTAGAATGGTGTGACGCGTGTCGGTAAAGAAAGGCTAGCTAGCCAGTTAGCACCTGAGCTAGTTAGCAACCGAGCTAACATTAGCCAACTGTCTCTGGAAATGAACGACTGGCTTTAGCTCACCAGCTACCACCAGCTAACCCCGGGCCATGCGACAAAAGCACGCCGACCAACATGGCACTTCTCTTTGTGAGACGACACCAATCAATTATAACCTTTTTATGATTAATTCTGCTAGAGAAACCTCCGCCATTTTGTGCCTGTGAAGTGTTTGAGCTTCGTCTTCAACTGATTATTCTTTATTATTCTCGGACTCACCGTCATATCTCTCCGCTTGCTCGGCCAGTTTCGCCTGGTACACATGGTTCTCTCTGTCCGCCATGGTGGTGCTGGGGGACGGGGGGAAGTCCTGCAGGAAAGGGTTATTCTGGGCAGAAAGAGAGACACTGGAGGCGGTTCAGCAGCTCCTGAACTGAAGACCCACCGGTGGATCTGCCGTAAAGATGGCGACGCTCCTTCATCCGGGTACCCACGCAACGGTCTTTCTTTTTTTGATCTGTTTATCATATTAATAATGTATGTATCATATGTTGAACAAAAACGTCCACATTAGGGGCAGATATATAAAGTAATACAAAATAACATACAATAAATAAATAAAAACACAGTTCATATTTCATATTTTCACGCAACTGTCTTTAAAAAAAAAAATTATTCGAGAACATTATATTAACATCATATTTTTTGCAGTGGTGTCAATTATGATTATCATTATTATAACTATTTATTTTATTTTTGCAGCGGTGTAAAATAACTACGTCGATTTTTGACGGAGATTTCCGGTTGGGCGTCTTGCCTTCAAAATAAAAGCACGATAAGAAATCACACCCAAAAAAGTGTGACTCACTTTTGTATAGATGTTGTAAAGTAAAGTACATTTACTCAAGTAATGTACTTCAGTTCAATGTTGAGGTACTTTACTTGAGTATTTCAATTCAGAAGTGTACTGTAACTAACCCTGTAGCAACCTGGAAATGCCCCGGTCGTTGAAGCCGTTTATGAATGTCCTTAGTGGCCAAACGGTGGTGCTACAACTCCCGTGACGTCATTTTGCCCCCAAAAGACGTTTCCCCGTTGACTTTCATTGGGGAAAGAGACGTCTGTAAATCAGTGTTTGTTTTGGGATGAATAAACTACCCAGCACGAACACATTAATAGCCCTTGTTTAAATATTCAGGGTGTAATATGTGTAAAATGCGATAAAAACTGAATCCAGAGGTATTTTCTCTCTCCATTCATCTGACTGACAGAGAGCGGGAGATTAGAAGCGGGGTTTAAGGGAAAACTGTACTGCGCATGCTCTGTGGGCCCGCGTACGGGTACGTTCTGAATCTACAGTAGTTTCATTTTGTGCTTCATGCGCCACAGAGCAGCTCTCATAGGAATGAGCGGAGCTGTTCTCTTTGTACATCCACAATACACACCTTCCTGCCAAGTCCAGAAATAAACCTCTCTCCAAAATGACCCCCAACAATCTCCATTAAAATCAGGGGTACATTTAATTAATAAAAACATAAATATAAGCAAATGAAATTAATGTAAAATTTCTATTTCTATCTTTTTTCACAACTTTTCCTCCCATTTTAGAAAAGGACACAGCAACAATGCCTTATTAGATGCCCAAATTGTACAGAACATCCCATAAATTGCACTGTACTAGTGCGGTTAATGGCAAATGTCTATGTAACTTTAAATACAAATGCATTTAATAGAGATATCTCGGCTCAAGACGTGAAATTAAACCATCACTTCAAACTGAGGAAGTAATTTAATCACATTTATACAGGATTATTATGGTGTATTTCACCTTTCAAAATAAAGTGATTTTAAGGGTTTCTTATTTCAAATGGCTTGAAAGATATTGCATATGATATATAGTTACAGTAAATTGGAAAAATGTACTTAAATGTACAGAATACACATGTTCATACAATGTTGTATTCAATAATTTAACACACCAGTGATGAAAAGCCTTTATTGACTAGGTATATTTACACATTACATGCTACAGAAAATAAAAAAAAGTACATTTTAACTTCAAACAATATATTTTCATAACACTTTTGACACATTGTACAATCTCTCTTATTTTGAAAATCCTATTCTGCTTGTTCCGGTCCTCTTCAAAGTGAGGGTGACATGGCACAAAAATATATATTCAATGCAAAAACAAAAACATTATTTGGCTTGACGAGACTCTTGAGCTGTAGAGGAGATAAGGTGCACATCGAAGGATCATCAGTGGTATTTAAAAATACAATTAAAGTATTCATTGGTCTTTAATTAACCGCAGCGGCGCAGCCAAGTTACAATAATGCCATGACTCTAAAAAGGAGAATATTTTATCAAAAAAGGCAACGATTACTGATGCAATACCAGATGAACACTTTGCATAAAAGGCATTACAAGAAATACATAAAAAACAGAAAGAAAAGTTGTTTTAATTTCCAAATGACGCAGACACTTTTACATAGCAGTTTCATTTATTTCCTTAAACACTTTGCAATACAAGAGGAGTGGGTGGAGAGGAATGGGGGGAGAGGAGTGGGTGGAGAGGAATGGGGGGAGAGGAGTAAGAAGAGTTGGTGGGAAAAACCACAAATGAAATATATATCACGCCATTTCCATTTGATGTAAAATTATGCAGAAAATGTAGTTTTTGTTTGATTTCTGGATGCTTAAACAATTCTAAACATAACGTCATGTTTTGGGACACCAGATGTCTTCCATTTCATCCTAAATCTGCAGCAGCACACTTCATAATTATTAGACTGTGGTCATGTAGTGTCAACTGGTCACCTTTAAACCATAATGCATTCACACATATCAGACTTTTATCGGCACATTAACAGCTGAAAAACCATGATTTCATTATTTTTACTGCCTTAGAAAATAAACATGGAATATTGGGAATTAGAAACGATTGCATGTGTTTATTAACACACACAGGGCTGTAAATAACCCACAGATGAGACCCTAATACTTAATTAACATAACACAGTAATAAAAATATGGCATTAATGAAGCGTACAAAAAATAATTTCCTTAAATTTGGAGGGAAACTTTCACAATTTATAAACACACTGTAAACATATTAGATTTCATTATATCCGAGGCCAGATTGCAGACATTTCGTTATGTGTGTTATTCAGATTTCATCACAATTCTGTTTTCTATGGAATTAAAAATAACAGCAAAATTGAACTAAAACATATCAGTTGTATATATAAAAAAAAATACAACTGGGGCAATTTACAGGGGACATAAAGCACACCAGAGGAATTCAAATGAATAGATGTGCCGTTGATTGCATGATGCATAGATAATATATATATATACTGTCATATACAGTCATTCACACTGGCTCAAATTGGCTTTTAACCCAAAATGGAGCTTGGCAGGGTGTCACAAAAACATTTGATGATGTAAACTATGAAGTGTTTACTTATGAGTGGATGTTATGCATAAGCATTGTTTACACATCTGACCCCCAGGACTTTGTGAACGGTTGATTTAGAAACGAGGATAACAGGGATTTAATGCTTTGGAAACCATTTGTTAATTTAAACTGAAACAATACTGACATATCCAAAGGACAGGGAATTCTACAGAAGAGGATAAGGAACACATGAAGACATTTTGAGATCTGACCAACAATTATAATTATTAAAAAAAAATCTGACGTGAAAAACTCAATTTTAAGAAAGAAGTCAGAATTCTGAGAAAAAAAGTCTGGATTCTACGAAGAAAGTCGTGATTCTGGGTAAAAAGTGGGAATTCTACGGAGAAAGTCGGATTTCTGGGTAAAAACTCGGAATTCTACGAAGAAAGACGGGATTCTGGGCAAAAAAAAGTCGGAATTACGAGAAGAAGAAAAAAGTCGGAATTACGAGAAGAAAAAAAAGTCGGAATTATGAGCAACAAAAAAGTCGGGATTCTAAGAAGAAAGTCGGGATTCTGGGCAAAAAAAGACGGAATTACGAGAAGAAGAAAAAAGTCGGAATTACAAGAAGAAGAAAAAAGTCGGAATTACGAGAAGAAAAAAAGTCGGAATTATGAGCAACAAAAAAGTCGGGATTCTAAGAAAAAAGTCGGAATTTTCTGTAAATCTCAGAACTCTAACTTGTTTCTCAGATCAGATTTTTTTTTAATTACTTTTAAATCAGATCTTTAAAAAAAAAAACATCACATGTGGCGCAAGTCCTCTTCTGTAAAATCCCTACTCAAACCTCATCTTTTTCGACACAAGTCACGAGGTAGAGAGGATGTGACTCTGAAGACCCTCCCAAAAACACGTATGTTCTGCTGAAGTTACTCATCACGTTCCTACTGTAGTTTATTGCACCGTAGGAAAGGTGAGACCACCGGCTGATCCTCTTTCTTACTAAAGTGTTGCCGTCATTGTGTTTTTACAGCCACATAATGACACCAGATGCTATACATTGAAATAAAAACACATACTTCAATAAAAAGTAGTGATTATTAATGTCTTAATGTGTGGCAATTAGATGAAATACCTCCTTATTGGGACATAAAAACATCGAGAAGCAGGTCAACATTAACAACAGGCAGGTTAAGAGTTGGCATTTGCTCATTTTGCACTAAACAAACATGACATTAAGCATTAAGGAGAACCACATTCCTACAGTTATAGACCATGTCTTGCCTTTGAGTGTTTCAAAAGTCAGTTATCGTGGATTAAGATGACCTGCAGAAAATGTCGATCACGGCACAAGAATGACATAAAGTGGCCGTTTCACCGGGAATACATAAAGAAATGCAGAAGCGTTTTCAAAGTGGAGTGACAATGTCATAAAAAACCCTGCTGGAAGACAAAAATAAAATCCCTCGACCTTCCTCCTCGTCTAAAAACAGCCTCAAAGCGTATTCTTGTTCGTTTAAAGTCGTCCACGTTGGCGCTGAATAGTGTTTCACAAGAATATAATAACCGGTGAACAGTCTCTGGTAACAAAATCAAATATAAAGGAAAAGGGAAAGTACAGTATTTAGCATGTAAGGTGTGTGTATATATATAGTCAATTCTATCGTAATATTTTCCACTTTTAGTACAAAAAAAAGAGGACATTGTTCGTAGTGTGGGATGTAAATAAGTCGGTGGAGTTTCCATCGGGAAAAGTCTTTCACTCCGAGGTTTCACAGGAACTTGAGTCATGATTCTGTGAGAAGATTTGTCTCTTGATGGTTTCCCTTCTGTGTGAATCAGTGGGTGGAGATACAGGAAAACACAGGAAGGGAAGAAGAAGTGTGTGTTCAATACTGGGCTGGAGGGTGTGGAAACTCTCCGGTTCGACTGATATCGGTGACTGACGCTAAATACTGCACATTTTGTTATCTTTTACAACTATTTTCCATGCTTATATCCTTGTATTCCAATCATAACAGTTGTTTCACCGTTAGCAGCTTCTGTTAGAATCTTACCTCCTGTTCACACAACTTTAAGGGTGGTGTAGGGATGTCGTATTTTTGTAGCCGACCCTGAAGGCAGCATCTCCCTGGTTCCCTTTAGGAAAAATCAATGGGATTTCTCCATGTGATTTTGGATTATTGCAGAAAATAATCTAGTTTTTTGGCATTTATTCTCTGTATGGAGCTTCAATACAAAGTATAAAGGCGTTTTTAAATAATATTATATATATATTTTGATTTTAACGCACTGGCCTATATGTTCAGGATTTAAAAAGGAAAAATTGTTAATACAAATATCTTTAATTATGAGTGTTTTAATTGCAACTGAACCTTGTGTCATATAAATGATGTCCAATGGGTAGTTGGGATTAAAAATAGGCATCTTGTGCGGTAAAATTGCTGCGTTTAATTCCCGTTTTAATGTTAAAATACATGGACTTTGGAAGAAATGCATATTTCTAAGGATTCTCTAGAAAGGGTTTAACAGCATTTACGCCAGCTATTAAGAATGGGAAAAAAATAGTGTCCATAAACAAAGAAAGATCTGGATTAATTGGAAGTAGTTTTCTTTTCTCTTGACTGAGAAGCTAACTGCTAACGTTAAGCTAAGCTAGGCTAATTTCGCAACTGACAATAACCGTGTTTTTCTTTCAAAAATTCAACATTAGAAATAAATACTAAACCAATAAATGCTTCATTAAATGTATTTCATTTCATTTCATATTTTGTAGGAAGTATTCAAGGAGGCAGTGTGCAATGCTAAGCTAACATATGCTAACCGATATCAGTCTCACCTTAGTGTAAACTCTTCAAAACGACGACATCCCGTCACGTCGTGTGTTAGATGTTTCCCGAGCGTGACATAAGAACCAGAGGATGGTGTGTGTGTGTGTTAATGTGTGTGTGTGTTTCTCAGCTCTCGTCCTCGGGGTTGTTTAGTTCCAGCAGTCGGACGTGTGTGAAAGGGAAATGGCCTCGCTTGCCTTTACACTCTCCCTCCCACTGACCGTTCACGTTGATCTTGGTCACTTTCACCATGTCTCCCACCTGTGGAGAGATAAGTCCAGGGGTACGATGAGGGTTGAACAATAATCCCAAGATTCAAAGGTTTTATTGTCATATGCACAAAGCTACAGTGTAGAAATGGCAATGAAATTCTTCTGACCGGAGCTCCTCCAACAATGCAACATATACAATCAAATAAAAAGTAGTGCAAGAAGTCTCCATACATGTAAATAGAATATGTACAAGACCAGAATTGCTTTGTATGTGATTCTTCCTCTCAGTTCATGCAAGAGGAACCTATCGCCCACAGTAAGAACTATATTGACGTTAAATGGATTGACCCCACTGCCACACACTTTTGATTGACCGGCAGGAACATTGTGGACTGGTTGATCGTGCAGTGTCAATGAAAGAAAGGTCATCAGACATCATGCAGCTGATGAACACACAGATCAAAAGGATCTATACCACACATATATTTGTTGATAAGTCTGTAGAATACTATTTGTAGAACCGGATATCTCTGCAGCTCAACAATACATTATTCAAAATAATATTAACACATATTTTGGATTACATTTAGTGAAGTGTGCATCCATACAGGCTATAACTACCTAAATAGGATGACAGCTAACAAGAAACTGCATCAAGGGTTCCATCGTTACCGGCAGCAGTAATAAATGTAGTTTTTGAGTTGTGTGTTTTTGCCACGTTAAGCCCATAACCCACCATATGGTTGACATTGTTCAATGAGTGTGTGTGATGTGGACACACTGTCTTTATATCACTGTTAGACCAACAACATTAACCACCACTATTGTTGGAGTTTACCAACTAAATAAACAAGCACTGTTTATGTTTCTGTTCCATGAGAAAGCGTTGGACTTGGCGCTCCACTGCTAATGAATGTACAATGATACACTCACATATATCCACTGGGCCGTAAACAGTGTTCATAAAGAGGATCTCTATAGTGCCATCTCCACTGAGAGTGTGTTCATGTGTACAGCTTTCTAAAGACATTGTGTGTGTGTGTGTGTTCTCACATGCATGAGTAAGCCATTAACAACCGGGACAATCTACACTGAGAACCACAAACAAAAAACAGAGGAGAGAGTGGTGCAGGGAAGCTATATTTTAGCATCTTCATGGTTCCCACCACCAACAGCCAATGGGAGTTCACCACCGCTAAGCTAAAGGCGGCTAATGTTGGGCTATAAAGGAACAACAGCACGGTCACATGACTTCACGTCACCACCGCTAAGCTAAAGGAGGCTAATGTTGGGCTATAAAGGAACTACAGCATGGTCACATGACTTCACATCACCACCGCTAAGCTAAAGGAGGCTAATGTTGGGCTATAAAGGAACTACAGCACGGTCACATGACTTCACGTCACCACCGCTAAGCTAAAGGCGGCTTAATGTTGGGCTATAAAGGAACTACAGCACGGTCACATGACTTCACGTCACCACCGCTAAGCTAAAGGTGGCTAATGTTCGACGTGATGACATTTAGTCGTCTCATTTAGACACTTGTAAGCAACCGTCGATGCTGACTCATTACGGAGTTTAGGACTCATTCCTGCACTACACCATACAGTGCCTACTAAATATGTCATCCAAGCTGGGCAGTAAGACAGACATAAACAGAAACAAGTTAAAAAAAAAAGTGTCTATGAGACACTAAAAAAATATAACATTAAAAAAGAAAAAAACACTACCTCCAAAGAGAGCGCCGTCTTGTCGTAGGCGTTGGGAACTCTCTTCTGGATCGCTCTGGCGAAAACGGGTCCGTTCTGTAGATTGGGCAGCTGAGCATTCACCACGGGCTGAGCGTATGGCCCCGGTTCCCCCAGAGGGTTTCCTGAAGGGGGCCCCGATGGATCTGTGGGGCCTGAAACCCCTCCAGCAGCACCAGTAACTGGACTGGTACCAGTGGGTGAGGCGGGTCGGTACTTTTCAACGTACGGGACTGGAATCATCCCGGCACGACCTTCCTACGAAACAATACGATAAGAAGTACTTTATTGATCCCAATTTGGGAAATGTTTGTGTTGCAGCAGCATAAAAAGACGTGGCATTGTTCAATAAAAATTAAAAGACTAGAAATAAACTAGAAAGTAGAAAATATACAAAATGGAGAGAATAATCTGTCAATCACAAACTGGAACTATTGGATGGAGAAAGTGGACTGATGTCGTAAAACCTCATAGGCCAGATTACATTTTTACAAACGTATGTCCCGATCGCTCCCTAATGTTCGCATTTTTCGTACTTTTTAGGCATTTTGGACAGACAAACTTAAGATGTACAATCACTATGTCTTGAAAAAACACTAATTGTTTGCTGCCAAATGTCAAAAAAATATATATATTGAAAAAAAAGAAAGTAATAATAGATTACATTTGTATAGCGCCTTTCAAGGGACCCAAGGCCGCTTTACATGGTGAACAAACAAACGGGGCAAAAAAGGGAAAGTAGAAAATATACATGTCGAGCAGGTTTGTCCAAACTACGGACCATTTTGAATCGGCCCTCAGCTAATTAAAAAAGTATAATGAAATATGGCCCCCAAATGAAAGTTGTGATTGTCTTATATTGTACTTCTTAAATATAAATGTAAGAATACATTACACAGTAGTATTCATGTGTTAATGAAACCACTTTTCAAATAAATTCAGTTGGAAACATTCTCTAACAAATCTGAGTTGATAAGCAAAAAGTCAAGTAACTTATTTCCATAACAAGCTTGAAATAAACCCTTCCTATTTCTCCTTACTATAATCAATCTGAGGCGTCTGTTTTAAGGGATGAGCTGCCAACACTCACGAGCATCATGCACCTCCATTTGATTGATGTCGCTAACTTATAACTGAACTGATGAGGCGATATACCTCTAGTGAGCGGCCCAGCCCTCGTATATTTTTCTGTTTGTGGCCCTCGGTGAAAAGGTTTGGATGTAGAGAAAGTAGAAAATATACCTGGTTCGCTGCGTTCCACCATTGCTCTTCAGGTTTTTCCAGAACTCTCAAGATGTCGCCTTTTTTGAAAGGAAGATCCTCGTCATCGTTTCCGGGGAAATCGAAAAGCGCCCGGACGAACTCGGCCTCGTCGGACTGAACGGGAGGGCCGGCCGACGCGCTGACGAACCCCGTGTGTTTGGATTTGTTTATGGGCTCTATGAGCGTGGTGGTGTCCAGATAGTGGATTTTGTAAAACTCCAGCAGGGCGGGAAGAGCCTCGAACTCCTGGTCGCCGATCCGAAACCGAGGAGGAGCCAAACCTGGTGGAAGAGAGGGGGGATTAGTTTTAAGTTTAAAAGGCTTTATTGTCATTTGCTCAGAAGCTACAGTGTAGATATGACATATTCGACCTCTGAGGGTTAATGGCAAACCAGCAGCTAGATTGTAAATATTTAAAAGGCTTTATTGTCATTTGCACATTAGCTAAATTTTGAGATGTGCAGTTGAGATTGTTGTAGCATTAAATCAGGAGGTAGTGCAGATGTGTAAACCGAAGTCCACTTTAAAAAAACAATCACATTTCCTGTTTTTTCTTTTCACATAATCTGAAGAAATCAGAATCAGAATATCTTTATTAATCCCGCAGCGAGGAAACTTAGAATTTGGTAAAATGCTAACTCATACATGGGATTAGAATCCTGCACCTAGTTATAACAGTAAATGCTAAATAATGCTGGACAGTAGGGCTGTCCCGAATACCATTTTTCGGGCTCCGGATATTCGGTAGTAATCAGCAGCGAATATTCGACCTGCGTGCGAACCGCTTCATCACGCGTATTTCGGTTTATTCACGGCATTCATTTAGTTATTCTACAGTATTGTTGTTTTATAGTTATTTGTTAATGTAACCCAATTTGTGTTCTTTGAAATTGAAAAGGATATCGCATTGTGTTTGTTACTTTCGTTGCAGTTGTATATGTCTTAAGTGTCATTTGGCTTGGCTTCCTCTTTATGAACATGCTTTTATTTTGAAGGAGAGGTAGCGCTGTTGACAGGAAGTTGTTGTTGCTATGGAAACAACGTGACGGAGATTAACGGAGAAAAGTAATATCTACATATAAAGACGGAGAAAGTAAACGATAATGTTTAGTGTTAGCACCCCCCGATGAGGCACAGGCTCTTACGTTGATATTGGAGATTTCAATAAATTCAATTTGAGAGAAAAAACGAAAAAACAAACAAAACGAATTTCCGAATAACGACATTGAAACCCGAATAGTACTCCAACGAACGAAAATTCGGATACAGTCCTACTGGACAGTAAGAAGGACACAACAAAAACGCTGACTTGTAGACAAGGGAACCAGCAGGGCTAAAATGCTGACCCATTCCCAGGTTTAGAACTCATTCCTGCGCTACAACATTAAATGCTAAAAATGGCTTCCAAGATGGACATTAAGAAAGGCAAAAACATGTTGAAAAAAAACGTGGGAACCGGCAGTGTCTTTCCTCTTGAAATAATCAGGATAATAAAAGCCTAACTTAGTAGAAAGGGTAGTGAACTTGGCAAAGACCACATAACAAAGTCTCTACAGGATGACAGAAATAGATATACCACAGGATGACCCAATCCAATCAATAATAACAATCAATGGAGTGACATTAGGCCACAACACTTTCAAGCGAATTTCAAACACTAGATCATTTTAGCCAACATGTTCAAGCAGTAAATTCGCATTTGATTTGAGTGCCGGTTAGTTTGTCTGTTTGTTTTTCAGCAGGATTACAGAAAAAATACTGGCCATGATTTCCTTGTTGGAAGGGTGTTTCAATTAAGAAACCATTACATGTTGTATCAGACGAGAGGGATCACAGAGTGGAAACACAGCATTGGTGGAGGTTTGTACTCCCTTCTAGTTTCACATGTTGCAACTATATTCTCTTCTAGTTTAAACAACCGCTAACACAACTGGGTAATGTTCCTCCCTGTCATGGCTCACAATGGATGATTTACTCATACAAAGGTAAACATAACCCATACGAGTTTGAGCCCCAGAGGTAAAAGCAGCAGACCTCAGGATCAAAAACATTCCTGAAACACCAATCTTCCAAGTCACCTTCCAGTCGTGACAGCTCAGCCTGCCCAGTCCCATTCAATCCCTAAATCATGTACCTTCCTACTTCTTTGTATTCACTATGTTATCTGTTTTATTGTGTTGCATTGTTGGAGGAGCCTGTGACCTAACATTTTCATTGACATATCTACACTGTAGCTATGTACAAAAGCCTTGAATCTACTGCCTGCATGAGGACAAAACACCGCCTCAAAACTACATCAGGAGAAAGTATAGTTGATAAAGTGGAATTGGTTCTTGATAGCTAGCAAGTTAATTAGAAAACGTACCTTTAAATGTGTTCTACACCTGGGGGATAAATGTATTTGACAGGCTGTGTCCATGTGTAAAATGTGTGTTTTAATGGTCTAATAACAGTGTAACATGGGTATAATAAGGGTGTAATATGCGTTTAATAATGGTGTAACAATGGAGTAATATGGCTGTGATAACTGTTACAGCGAGCGGGGTAATATGGGTGTTGTGTAAAAAAATAGCAATTCATTAATGTAAGTCAATGTGACGTCACGGACTGACACGGAAGTTGTAGTACCACAGTTTGGCCACTATACTACAATTTACATCAACGTCCGGCGCACTCCCATGGAAAAACTACACCAGACTCCATTTAAAAAGTAACCCATGTAACTTAACGGCGCTATAACGGAAGCTACCATACATATTTAGTCCATAGTGGTACTCGTGGCTTCCTTTTAAACGGTTACTTTAATCGGCTTCATAAAAATAACAACATTTAGTTTCAGTAAAGAGGAATAGCACTATATACTCTTCTTTTCTAACAGTAGCTTGCCAGTTACCGGTCAGAAAACACCACGGTGGGCGGGAACAACCACATGTTAAAGTTGTCATGTTTGTCCAAAATAGTGAGTATTATTACATGATATATAAGCCGATGTTGAGAATACATTTCTACAACATACATATTTAAAAATAAATTGGAAAAAAGAGTACGATTTATTTCAGATTTCCCCAAAACACGTTAAATCAGGTCATTCATAAAGGGGGTTTGGCGGTTGGAAGATAACTCAGCTAAATCAAAGCTGTTAAAAATGGAAAAACACTATTAGGAGTCTTTACTGAAATAGTTTGCTTTATAATTACAACCCGATGTTAAGAATACAATCCAAAAACACATATATATCTGAATTCCCCCTTAAAAATAGTACGATTGTCTTCAGATTTCCCAAGAACACGTTAAATTAGGCATTTCATAAAGGCAGTTTGGCATGAACGCACAAGATAAATCAAAGCATTCCACTGTTAAAAACGGAAATCAGGTGTGTTTTAGTGAAATCCCTTGCTATAAATAAACTGAACAGTTACCTGATCCAGACTGCCGGTTGTTGCTGATACTGTTGATGATATAATGGGACACTTTTGAGTTTTCAGACACGGACAGCACGTAATCCCCCGGACTGGTGATGGATTCCCGGACTAAAAACACGCCATGCCGGCCTCCCTGGAGCAGAGAAACGGCTTCCTGCCTGCTCAATCTGCCCCAAAACCAGCTCCCACGGTCCTCAGCGTCAAAGTTACCCGCCATGACTGTGAAAATCCCCACCGAGGCTTTTAAGGCCTTTTATTCCTTATTCCTTCTTTTTGCAACCAGTGCTTTTTATTCACAGAATGGATGACATGCAGTAAAATTCGTCCGCGAGCAGGATTCGAACCCGGGTCCTGCTCAGCCTATAAATCCGAAACTCATGCAAAAACTTTCGTGGATTAACCAGCTTCCTCCTGGAAAAACAAGAATACACACAACACCAAAACTTCCAGGAGTAATGTATGATGTCGCTGTTAGTTGGTGGGACTTCTGCTGTATCCACAAACACGTTAAAAAGAGTCAGAAATAAAGTCAAAACTAAAGTGCAACTACAAACTCCGGGACTGAAATGGCGGATCTGGGGAAAAGTTGACCTCATCTACCGGAAGGGATGCATGGTCAATGGGAAGCGGTGCGTTCAAGCTCCCTCAAAAAACTCCGTAAAAACGACTTAACGATTCTTCCACTACTTTTACATTACAGCCCCTTTACAGTGGCGAGTGCTGACACTCATTATTTATTCAGTATGCCTTTCAAAACGTATTCGTACTACTTACAACATAAACACATTAAATAAAATCATAAGGAATGACTCAACTTTAATTTGCTTCGGGTTAATATTAAACTTTGAAGCTGTGAATGCATCTTGGAAAACTCCGTAGATACGAATGAACGATTCTGACTTAATAAATTCCTACTCTTAAACAAATTAAGCATTTGTTTTACTTAAGAGTTACAACAATAGTGTAATTTGATAAATATTCTACTACTTTATTTAAAAAATAAATCAATTTAAATCTACAGTTTTTTAAGTGTTTCCTTTTCTTTTAAATACCACATTGTGTTGAGTAATTCCTTAGGATTTAAATGTTATTAGCAGGAAAAATATGGCGTGAAAATCCTACTAAATAAACAATAACTGTAAGGACTGTTCAATACTCTAAACCAGGGGTGTCAAAGTCAAGGCCCGGGGGCCAAATCCGGCCCGCGACTTCATTTCATGCGGCCCCACAAGAGCAAAGAATATAATGTGTTTATTATATGGTTAAATGCCGCTTTAGAGAAGCACATTGCCCATAAACTACATGTCCCACAATGCATCTCAAATATGACTTTTTTTCAAAATGTTACTTTTTTTATAGAATTTCACTTTTTTGTTTTGTTTTTCCAGAATTCGGCTTTTCTTTTTAAATCATTTTGTGACATTCTCACTGAAGAGACTTGCAATTGTTTGCCCTAGACTTCTTTCAGACGTAGTTAATTATGAAGTGATTAACCTATCCGATAATAATCCAATGCAGAGGAAATAATGTTATATAATAAATGATTTTATATATGTTAAATAGTTATATATTTATTCTTATATAGTCTTATATATGAAACTGGCCCTTTGAGTGCAACCATGATGCTGATGTGGCCCGAGTTGAAATTGAGTTTGACACCCCTGCTCTAAACCAGCGGTTCCCAACCCACTAGTGGTCCGCGAAGGCATTGCAAGTGGGCCGCCACTTTTTTTTTGGTACAGGCTAAAGACACAAACATGGACATAACAATAACAATAGGAGATGACATTCCCATCTCAGACAACAACGAAACAAAATCAGGAGAAATAAAGATACAGTCAGGAGGATCACTTCAACATTTCACAAACAAAAATAGGTTGACAACCAAAAACCACCAAAAACACAACATGGCATATGTATTGCTACTTTAATCCCACTCTTCGTTAGAGCTCATTATTTCCCATTTCATGGTTTGATGAGCCTCAGATTTTTTGTGGCAATAATTTTTTCCAAAAGAAGTTGTATTTTGAATCTACTCTTCAAACACCTTAAATTAAGATTACTCCTTGATTGAGTTTAAAAATATGAATTTTAGCCAGAAGAAGAGTTGTATTTATTAACTGTGTGTGGTCTTCATCTAAAAGCCCAAATAAAATATTAAAGGGTGTAAATGTAAATTCAATATTTGCCACCAAATAATTTGCAAAACATTATGATTTGTGTGGAAACATTTTCACTCTTAAGATTTTTTTTTTTTAACCTCTTTTCCTTTTTCTTTCTTGATCCTCCTTAGCAACGGTCATTAAAGTCCTTAGCAACGGTCATTACAGTCCTTGACCGTAATGACCTGTTCTACTGGATTTACGTGTCACAGGTTCTGAATCGACCAATCAGAACTTTATTTAGCCTCCGTATTGTTTATGGTTGAATGTGGGCCGCAAACATTTTTTTGATTCTTAAGTGGGCCCTGAGTGGAAAAAGGTTAGGAACCGCTGCTCCAAGCCATTTATACTGGTGCCAGTTATTGCTTTTCGAGTCATATTTGTCCTGCTTATAACATTTAAATCCTAAGGAATGACTCAAAACGATGTGGTATTTTGAAGTTACCACTTTAATTTACCACCTGGTTAATAATATTCTCTTGAGCCTAAACATTCACAGACATTGCATTTTGTGAGTACAAGCAATTATTGTCTTAACAGTAAAATAAAAATTGCATCGTCAAACACAGATCCCAAAAATGCGAAAAAAATGTATTCTTAAAAATGACTTGTAAGGAAGGTTAAAACATTATGGCAGGATGGAGGTAACATATTTGTTAAAGAGGCCATACTCTGCATTTTGGGTTTTCTTTTCCTCTATCGTGTTATATAGGTTTTAGTGCATGTAAATGGTCTGCAAAGGCTAAAATCCCTCCAGAGTTTCTCTTAACATTAAAGCCTGTAAACATGTCAGAGTAACGGCACAACATACAAATATGACCTGAACATGAGCAGCTATTGGCCCATTACATGTGTTCAACCACTAGATGGCAACAAACAGTCTAATATAAACTATTATTTATTTAACAAATCTTTCTCAGTTCAAACGTACAACTTTCAAAAGGTTTTATTTGCCAACACGACCACAATGCTATGTACAAAATCCATCAAGATTTGTATGAATGGTTCTCCAACAGCCCTGCATACTTATAATGAAAAAGCAGCACCAACGTCTTTGTCTTGATATTTAAAAGCAGATCGTTAGAATCACATTATTGCATAAACACATCAAAGTTTCCCAGCATTACTCACATATACACAACACCTGCCAATTCTGTTTCTGTTCTTCCTCACTATCGTCTCTCGCTTCTGTCATTTGCAGACGTACACTTACCATATGTCTCTTTGACATTTTAAAGTACATTAAAAAATAAACCTTTAACCTCTGGGTGTCATGCCATACACTTACACCTTAGTATCCCTATACTCATAAGTCTTTTATTAACACTGATTGATCAACAGACAGCAGCTATTACAATCTTTAATCTTACCTTTCTTTGGTTACAGCATTTGAGAACTACAAAAAAATACAGCAATATTAGCGTGACAATACACGTGATAAGAAACTGAATCAGTGTAAATACTAAAGGAAAAACTTCTTTATCAAACACTAAATTCTCATGTGGTTCAAACAGCAGTGGGTTCCTGTTGAGCTTATTCAAAGTATACATGACACACGGTGGTTATTAAAGGTCCCCTATCATACTGTTTATCATCAATATCTCACAGGTCTCAGATATATACAGAGCCTGTCTCTGATTGGCTGAAACATCAAACAGATCATTGCAGCATTACCCATAATCCCCTCTGTTTCAGCCCTGTTTCCAAAGTGCTGATTCTCTGTCTGTTACTTTAGATGAAAATAAGGAGTCCCTCCCCACGCCCCTCTGAGAGACATTTGGTTACAAAGAACTCAATGGTGCTCTAGGAGGAGATTCAGGTGATAAGGGGGGGGGGGGGGGGGGGGGGTTACCTTGGTTGCTGATTGGCTAATGGTTACACAAGACAAAACATCGTTATGACATCATAAAGTTGCCAAAATCTGATCAGCTCATTTTTAGACAGGTTTTTATAGAAATGGATCAAAAAGAGAGAGAATCTTTGTTCCTGAAACTTTCAGAGTCTCTTTCCACAGAGGGGACACATGTTGATGTAGAAGAGACATGAAGAAGAGGGGACACATGTTGATGTAGAAGAGACATGAAGAAGAGGGGACACATGTTGATGTAGAAGAGACATGGAGAAGAGGGGACACATGTTGATGTAGAAGAGACATGGAGAAGAGGGGACACATGTTGATGTAGAAGAGACATGAAGAAGAGGGGACACACGTTGATGTAGAAGAGACATGGAGAAGAGGGGACACACGTTGATGTAGAAGAGACATGAAGAAGAGGGGACACATGTTGATGTAGAAGAGACATGGAGAAGAGGGGACACATGTTGATGTAGAAGAGACATGGAGAAGAGGGGACACATGTTGATGTAGAAGAGACATGAAGAAGAGGGGACACATGTTGATGTAGAAGAGACATGAAGAAGAGGGGACACATGTTGATGTAGAAGAGACATGAAGAAGAGGGGACACATGTTGATGTAGAAGAGACATGAAGAAGAGGGGACACATGTTGATGTAGAAGAGACATGGAAAAAGTGGATTCTGCATAATAGGTGACCTTTAATGTATAATCTCCTCTGATACAGAGTTACTCGAACGTCTTCAGGTGGTTGTACAGAGACTGGACGTAGGTGAACACACACATCGCGTCCGGCCTGTCGCCCATCACCAGCATGTCGTCGACCTCGATCAGACGCAGACAGTCCGCCTGCTTCCTGAAATGCACAATAAATAAAGTGTAAATACTCCAAAAGGTTTCACTGGTTCCTGCTGAAAGACAACAGAATTGCAACCAATTGCTCTCAGTAAGTTACAATTGATATGTAAATAATATGTAACCTAAAATATGAGTTAGTGATGTACTCTATCTATTCAAGTTACCTATATGTAAAATAAAAAATCTTAATTTTGAAATGTTCTGTTCATTTCCTAAAAAATCTACACATTTTAAGGAAATAATTATTTCAAAGATACCTTAGATTTGGAAAAAAGTACTTTTTAACACCTTTCTGATTTGAATATCAAAATACTCGCTGAGAAGAAACCAAACAGTGGTTCCTTTAAAAGAAGAATTGTACTACCTTTACCTTGAGCTACTAATACTTCTACTCATAGAACAGATACTCCAGAGTACTCACTCTGCGGTGGTGAACGCCTGCTCCAGGTTCTGTTTGCGGTTCTTTGGTTCCAGCGTGTTGTAATCAAAGTCCAGCGGGAAGAAGGAGTGAACGAGAGCGCAGAACGCCATCCCATCGCTCCAGCTGGACGAGAAGTTCTGCATATCGATGTTCTGAGAGAAAAAACAACATAAAAACAGCATCACATTTAATCTGATATACGGTTTATTCAGTTTCCTTTATAGACAGTTGAATACACAATTCTGATTTGTCTATTCTGACATTCCAGAGGTTTTGCAATTTTCACAAGCAGAGCGTTGCTAAAGAGAGCAGACCGTTGCTAAGGGGAGCAGACTGTTGCTAAGGAGAGCAGGCCGTTGCTAAAGAGAGCAGGCCGTTGCTAAGGGGAGCAGACTGTTGCTAAGGGGAGCAGACTGTTGCTAAGGAGAGCAGGCCGTTGCTAAAGAGAGCAGACCGTTGCTAAGGAGAGTAGAGCGTTGCTAAGGAGAGCAGGCTGTTGCTAAAGAGAGCAGACCGTTGCTAAGGAGAGTAGAGCGTTGCTAAAGAGAGCAGACCATAGCTAAGGGGAGCAGACCGTTGCTAAGGAGAGCAGGCCGTTGCAAAGGGGAGCAGACTGTTGCTAAGGAGGATCAAGGGACTATGTCTAAACCAAGCGGCAAACTCTGGGGAACAGCCGGGACGCCAATACGGAAGTGCCACACACTGCAGTTCATACATGGGCCGCTAGGGACTGGCTGCAGAAAGGAGAAATTTCCATAGACCCCCATGTTAAAATGCCCAACTTTACAGCAGAAAAAAACATGTTTCTACTAGGGCTGTCAAACGATTAAAAATTTATTCAGATTAATCACAGCTTAAAAATTAATTAATCATGATTAATCACCATTCGAACTATGTCCAAAATATGCCATTTCTTTATGTATATTGTTGGGAATGGAAAGATAAATGAAAGAAGGCGGATATATCCATTTAACATACAGTATCTATGTTTATTATAACATTTTCTGCGTGTCAAAATGAAAGACAGCCCACACACCTATCAATCATCAAACCGTGGGGTCTTAATTCATTACGTGTTGATTTCTATCAACGGGGGAGTACTTCAGGAAAGTCGACAGAGGGGGGGGCGGCGGCGGCGGCGGCTAGTGGAGTACTTCGTGACCACAGATTGCGAACGTTGTGATCAGCTGTTTTAGCGCAGTTCTCCAGTGAAGGGGGGGGGGGGAAGAGTCTCTCCCTCCGCAGCCGGTTGGCGTAGTTTTGGCACAATCCCGTTGTACAGACCGACGTTAACAGCAGCCTGTCTGTGCACACGGAGACCGACTCTGGTCGTCCGGTGATCTAACCGCCTTCTGGAAAAGCTTCACAAGTACGTCGGTACGCAAATGCGCTTTGTGATACAAGTTTCAGATTACGCACATAACCGGCGTACCAGTTATGTGCACCCCTGTACTACAGCAAAAGTATTCTCCGTCGGGACTTCCTGCAACAACACTGACATTATCAAAGATGTTCTATTGAGAAGACGATCACTACGTGACAAAAGTTTTCAAAACCGTTTCTGGTCTTCGGTATTTCCAGACAAGTGGCTACTGAAATCAATCTGACTAACTACTGTCTGTGCAGAAAGCACCAACCTCTGTCACGGTTGTGAAGCAAGCAGGACCCAAATGCAGATTAATGTGAAAACCTTTATTTCAAGGATAATACATAAACATAGCCAAAACAGAACACTCACCGGTGAACTAAGTCACAACGAAAGAAGCACCAACACTGAACACAGGAAGAGACACGACTAAATACAGGGAGGGGTAATCAAGGGACGAGAAACAGCTGGGCAGGGGAGGAGAAACACAAGGGCCACAGGTGAACACAATCATATAACGAGACACACCAGGGAACTAACGACGGGAGGAAAACACACAGGGAAAAGGACCAGACAATAACCAGGGAGGAAAACATGACATCAAACACCCAAAACATCCAAAACAACATAAGAGAATCCTGACAGAATCTCGAGTTCCCTTTCTAGTCCCCTCTCGAGTCCCCTCTCAAGTTCCCTCTCTAGTCCCCTCTCCAGTTCCCTCTCCAGTTCCCTCTCTAGTCCCTCTCTCGAGTCCCCTCTCAAGTCTCCTCTCGAGTTCCCTCTCAAGTTCCCTCTCTAGTCCCCTCTCTAGTCCCCTCTCGAGTCCCCTCTCGAGTTCCCTCTCGAGTCCCCTCTCAAGTTCCCTCTCTAGTCCCCTCTCGAGTCTCCTCTCGAGGTCCCTCTCAAGTCCTCTCTCAAGTCTCCTCTCAAGTTCCTACCCGAGTCCCCTCTCAAGTAACCTCTCGAGTCTCCTCTCGAGTCTCCTCTCAAGCCCTCTCTCGAGTTTCCTATCGAGTTCCCTCTCAAGTCACCTCTCGAGTTCCCCCTCAAGTCACCTCTCGAGTTCCCTCTCAGGTCCCCTCTCGAGTCTCTTCTCGAGTCCCCTCTCAAGTCACCTCTCGAGTCCCATCTCAAGTCCCCTCTCAGGTCCCTTCTCGAGTCCCTTTTCGAGTCCCTCCGAGTCCCCTCTCAAGTTCCCTCTCTAGTCCCCTCTCCAGTTCCCTCTCCAGTTCCCTCTCTAGTCCTCTCCGAGTCCTCTCTCGAGTCCCCTCTCAAGTCTCCTCTCGAGTTCCCTCTCAAGTTCCCTCTCTAGTCCCCTCTCTAGTCCCTCTCGAGTCCCCTCTCGAGTTCCCTCTCGAGTTCCTCTCCAGTTCCTTCTCAGTCCCCTCTCGAGTCCCCTCTCCAGTTCCCTCTCCAGTTCCCTCTCGAGTCCCCTCTCCAGTTCCCTCTCGAGTCTCCTCTCCAGTTCCCTCTCCAGTCTCCTCTCGAGTCCCCTCTCCAGTTCCCTCTCGAGTCCCCTTCCAGTCCCTCTCGAGTTCCCTCTCGAGTCTCCCTCCAGTTCCTCTCCAGTCCCCTCTCGAGTCCCCTCTCCAGTTCCCTCTCAGTTCCCTCTCGAGTCCCCTCTCCAGTTCCCTCTCGAGTCCCCTCCAGTCCCCTCTCGAGTCCCCTCTCGAGTCCCCTCTCGAGTCCCCTCTCAGTTCCCTCTCCAGTTCCCTCTCGAGTCCCCTCTCCAGTTCCCTCTCAAGTCCCTACCCAAGTGTCGTTGGAGGTTCCGCTGGGGGTCCTGCCAACTCTTTGTTTTGTCCCGTTGGAGGCCCCGCCGACTACTCTCTGCCGGGGGTCCTGCCAACCCAGTGTCCTGTGCCGTTGGAGGCCCCGCCGACTACTCTCCTGCCGGGGGTCCTGCCAACCCAGTGTCCTGTGCCGTTGGAGGCCCCGCCGACTACTCTCCTGCCGGGGGTCCTGCCAACTCTATGTCCTGTGCCGTTGGAGGCCCCGCCGACTACTCTCCTGCCGGGGGTCCTGCCAACCCAGTGTCCTGTGCCGTTGGAGGCCCCGCCGACTACTCTCCTGCCGGGGGTCCTGCCAACCCTGTGTCCTGTCCCGTTGGAGGCCCCGCCGACTGCTCTTCTGCCGGGGGTCCTGCCAACCCCATGTCCTGAGTCTTTGGAGGTCCCGCAGACTGCTCTTCTGCCGGGGGTCCTGCCAACTCCATGTCCTGAGCCGTTGGAGGTCCCGCAGACTGCTCTTCTGCCGGGGGTCCTGCCAACCCCAGGTCCTGAGCCTTTGGAGGTCCACAGACTGCTCTTCTGCTGGGAGTCCTGCCAATCCCATGTCTTGTTCCGGTGGAGGTCCTGCCGTTACCTGTCCCACCGACACCGGGTCCTGCCCGGCCTCCGGAACTGTCCGGTCTTCGCCCTCGAGCCCGGCCCCCTGAGTGCCGCGGTCTTCGCCCTCGAGTCCGGCCCCCTGTGAGCCGTGGTCTTCGCCCTCGAGCCCGGCCCCCTGAGAGCCGCGGTCTTCGCCCTCGAGCCCGGCCCCCTGTGAGCCGTGGTCTTCGGCCTCGAGCCCGGCCCCCTGAGAGCCGCGGACTTCGCCCTCATGCTCGGCCCCCTGACTCTTCCTTGGTCTCTGCCTTGCCCCCGGGCCGTCCGCCCGAGACCCCCTCCTTGGTCTCTGCCTTGCCCCCGGGCCGTCCGCCCGAGATTTCCACCCTGGACTTGGCCTTGCCCCCGGGCCGTCCGCCCGAGATCCCTTCAGGGCCCGTCCTCCGGACCCCCTCCACCCACCCTGGTGCGCCTAGTGTTGTGTCCCGCCTCCGGACCCCCTCCACCCTCCCTGGTGCGCCTAGTGTTGTGTCCCGCCTCCAGACCCCCTCCACCCACCCTGGTGCGCCTAGTGTTGTGTCCCGCCTCCGGACCCCCTCCACCCACCCTGCTTGGGGTTTTGGACTTTTGTGGTTCTTTGGGACGTCTGGAATCCGTCCCTTGAGGGGGGGGTTCTGTCAGGATTCTCTTATGTTGTTTTGGATGTTTTGGGTGTTTGATGTCATGTTTTCCTCCCTGGTTATTGTCTGGTCCTTTTCCCTGTGTGTTTTCCTCCCGTCGTTAGTTCCCTGGTGTGTCTCGTTATATGATTGTGTTCACCTGTGGCCCTTGTGTTTCTCCTCCCCTGCCCAGCTGTTTCTCGTCCCTTGATTACCCCTCCCTGTATTTAGTCGTGTCTCTTCCTGTGTTCAGTGTTGGTGCTTCTTTCGTTGTGACTTAGTTCACCGGTGAGTGTTCTGTTTTGGCTATGTTTATGTATTATCCTTGAAATAAAGGTTTTCACATTAATCTGCATTTGGGTCCTGCTTGCTTCACAAACCGTGACAGCGGGCCATTCTGCACATGCGTTAAATGCGTTAAATATTTTAACGCAATTAATTCAAAAAATTAATTACCGCCGTTAACGCGATCATTTTGACAGCACTAGTTTCTACCCATGGATGCAATAAATATTATTATCGATACAGTTAGATTCCACCTTCATGATTATGAATCTGTGAGTGAATTGTTTTCTAACACGACCCTTTTATTTATATTAGGTCTTAAAGTTTTTGCATAAATTAGGGCGTGGTCACTTTGATGGACACGTACATGCCTCACTGTCAGCTAACAGCAACTTGTCCACTCTGCTAGGCTACAACCATAGAGGCTACAACGTTAGTTAGTCATAGTACTGTACTTGACCCTTTAGCTTTAGCTGTGTTCGTGGTGATTGTGCCTTTTAGGGAATATTGTTACAAATACCAGACAATTAAAATGTCGTGCTGTGCGCTTGAATGTACTAACAGAACTTCCAAGAAGTCTAAAATGTTAATATACATGTTAACCCCGTTCGCAGGTGTTTGTGTGCTTGGTAGCTTAGCTTGTTACTTATTAGCCAGCTAAGGGCGTAACCCTTTATGCATACATATACATTTTAGTTTATGATTCAGCCTTGGGTAAGACTTGTATAGTCTATGGCTATGACGCCCATACTGCTAAACGGGAGCAAATGTTAATAGGGGACCCAATTATCCCAGTGTGGCCGCCGGAGCTAACGGAGCCACAGGGGGCTAGCTCCAGCCGGCGTCCCGGAGCTAGCCCACTGCGGCTCCGTTAGGTCCGGGCGGTGGAGTCCGTCTTTTCTCAATGTGTGAATGACAAGCATTAAGAATAACAAAATATAGCTAATTCTCTTGCAGATTGTCTCATTTGATTATGAATGTAACGTTTATATAGGGAACTACACTGTTAGCAGTAACTTGGAATGCATGTATTTCATGTTAGCTTAGCTTCTTAGCCTGAGCTAGCTCTGTTACTTCCAGTTCAGAGGCAGCAGGTCCCGCCTCGGCTCCGCCTCTTTGCCCTTATTTGGAGCAGGCGGGATTAGACTCTGACGTCACAGTCGAGCCGTTAGTGGCCGACTCCGCCTACTAAGGGCTTCACGGCAACTCTGCAGAATCCTATGGGTGACGTCACGGACACTACGTCCATTTATATATACAGTCTATGGTCTAAACTAGGCTCAACTGTCCCCAGTAAAGAAAAAAGTGAATAAGAGAAGGAAAGAGGTTAAAAGACAGAGAGCTGGACGTCAGAGAAATCAGCAGAAGAAGACAGACAGGAAGTACACACTAAAGGGAGCAGCAGAAGAAGACAGACGGAAGTAAACACTAAAGGGAACAGCAGAAGAAGACAGACAGGAAGTAAACACTAAAGGGAACAGCAGAGAAGACAGACAGGAAGTAAACACTAACGGAACCGCAGAAGACAGACAGGAAGTAAACACTAAAGGGAAAGCAGCGAAGACAGACAGGAAGTAAACACTAAGGGAACAGCAGAAGACAGAAGGAAGTAAACACTAAAGGGAACAGCAGAAGAAGACGACAGGAAGTAAACACTAAAGGGAACAGCAGAAGAAGACAGACAGGAAGTAAACACTAAAGGGAACAGCGGAAGACAGACAGGAAGAAAACACTAAAGGGAACA
>JAPTMU010000277.1:260489-282514 GCA_028583405.1 Pogonophryne albipinna
GGACATCATTTATATGACACAAGGTTCAGTTGCAATTAAAACACTCATAATTAAAGATATTTGTATTAACAATTTTTCCTTTTTAAATCCTGAACATATAGGCCAGTGCGTTAAAATCAAAATATAATATAATATTATTTAAAAACGCCTTTATACTTTGTATTGAAGCTCCATACAGAGAATAAATGCCAAAAAACTAGATTATTTTCTGCAATAATCCAAAATCACATGGAGAAATCCCATTGATTTTTCCTAAAGGGAACCAGGGAGATGCTGCCTTCAGGGTCGGCTACAAAAATACGACATCCCTACACCACCCTTAAAGTTGTGTGAACAGGAGGTAAGATTCTAACAGAAGCTGCTAACGGTGAAACAACTGTTATGATTGGAATACAAGGATATAAGCATGGAAAATAGTTGTAAAAGATAACAAAATGTGCAGTATTTAGCGTCAGTCACCGATATCAGTCGAACCGGAGAGTTTCCACACCCTCCAGCCCAGTATTGAACACACACTTCTTCTTCCCTTCCTGTGTTTTCCTGTATCTCCACCCACTGATTCACACAGAAGGGAAACCATCAAGAGACAAATCTTCTCACAGAATCATGACTCAAGTTCCTGTGAAACCTCGGAGTGAAAGACTTTTCCCGATGGAAACTCCACCGACTTATTTACATCCCACACTACGAACAATGTCCTCTTTTTTTTGTACTAAAAGTGGAAAATATTACGATAGAATTGACTATATATATACACACACCTTACATGCTAAATACTGTACTTTCCCTTTTCCTTTATATTTGATTTTGTTACCAGAGACTGTTCACCGGTTATTATATTCTTGTGAAACACTATTCAGCGCCAACGTGGACGACTTTAAACGAACAAGAATACGCTTTGAGGCTGTTTTTAGACGAGGAGGAAGGTCGAGGGATTTTATTTTTGTCTTCCAGCAGGGTTTTTTATGACATTGTCACTCCACTTTGAAAACGCTTCTGCATTTCTTTATGTATTCCCGGTGAAACGGCCACTTTATGTCATTCTTGTGCCGTGATCGACATTTTCTGCAGGTCATCTTAATCCACGATAACTGACTTTTGAAACACTCAAAGGCAAGACATGGTCTATAACTGTAGGAATGTGGTTCTCCTTAATGCTTAATGTCATGTTTGTTTAGTGCAAAATGAGCAAATGCCAACTCTTAACCTGCCTGTTGTTAATGTTGACCTGCTTCTCGATGTTTTTATGTCCCAATAAGGAGGTATTTCATCTAATTGCCACACATTAAGACATTAATAATCACTACTTTTTATTGAAGTATGTGTTTTTATTTCAATGTATAGCATCTGGTGTCATTATGTGGCTGTAAAAACACAATGACGGCAACACTTTAGTAAGAAAGAGGATCAGCCGGTGGTCTCACCTTTCCTACGGTGCAATAAACTACAGTAGGAACGTGATGAGTAACTTCAGCAGAACATACGTGTTTTTGGGAGGGTCTTCAGAGTCACATCCTCTCTACCTCGTGACTTGTGTCGAAAAAGATGAGGTTTGAGTAGGGATTTTACAGAAGAGGACTTGCGCCACATGTGATGTTTTTTTTTTTAAAGATCTGATTTAAAAGTAATTAAAAAAAATCTGATCTGAGAAACAAGTTAGAGTTCTGAGATTTACAGAAAATTCCGACTTTTTTCTTAGAATCCCGACTTTTTTGTTGCTCATAATTCCGACTTTTTTTCTTCTCGTAATTCCGACTTTTTTCTTCTTCTTGTAATTCCGACTTTTTTCTTCTTCTCGTAATTCCGTCTTTTTTTGCCCAGAATCCCGACTTTCTTCTTAGAATCCCGACTTTTTTGTTGCTCATAATTCCGACTTTTTTTTCTTCTCGTAATTCCGACTTTTTTCTTCTTCTCGTAATTCCGACTTTTTTTTGCCCAGAATCCCGTCTTTCTTCGTAGAATTCCGAGTTTTTACCCAGAAATCCGACTTTCTCCGTAGAATTCCCACTTTTTACCCAGAATCACGACTTTCTTCGTAGAATCCAGACTTTTTTTCTCAGAATTCTGACTTCTTTCTTAAAATTGAGTTTTTCACGTCAGATTTTTTTTAATAATTATAATTGTTGGTCAGATCTCAAAATGTCTTCATGTGTTCCTTATCCTCTTCTGTAGAATTCCCTGTCCTTTGGATATGTCAGTATTGTTTCAGTTTAAATTAACAAATGGTTTCCAAAGCATTAAATCCCTGTTATCCTCGTTTCTAAATCAACCGTTCACAAAGTCCTGGGGGTCAGATGTGTAAACAATGCTTATGCATAACATCCACTCATAAGTAAACACTTCATAGTTTACATCATCAAATGTTTTTGTGACACCCTGCCAAGCTCCATTTTGGGTTAAAAGCCAATTTGAGCCAGTGTGAATGACTGTATATGACAGTATATATATATTTATCTATGCATCATGCAATCAACGGCACATCTATTCATTTGAATTCCTCTGGTGTGCTTTATGTCCCCTGTAAATTGCCCCAGTTGTATTTTTTTTTATATATACAACTGATATGTTTTAGTTCAATTTTGCTGTTATTTTTAATTCCATAGAAAACAGAATTGTGATGAAATCTGAATAACACACATAACGAAATGTCTGCAATCTGGCCTCGGATATAATGAAATCTAATATGTTTACAGTGTGTTTATAAATTGTGAAAGTTTCCCTCCAAATTTAAGGAAATTATTTTTTGTACGCTTCATTAATGCCATATTTTTATTACTGTGTTATGTTAATTAAGTATTAGGGTCTCATCTGTGGGTTATTTACAGCCCTGTGTGTGTTAATAAACATGCAATCGTTTCTAATTCCCAATATTCCATGTTTATTTTCTAAGGCAGTAAAAATAATGAAATCATGGTTTTTCAGCTGTTAATGTGCCGATAAAAGTCTGATATGTGTGAATGCATTATGGTTTAAAGGTGACCAGTTGACACTACATGACCACAGTCTAATAATTATGAAGTGTGCTGCTGCAGATTTAGGATGAAATGGAAGACATCTGGTGTCCCAAAACATGACGTTATGTTTAGAATTGTTTAAGCATCCAGAAATCAAACAAAAACTACATTTTCTGCATAATTTTACATCAAATGGAAATGGCGTGATATATATTTCATTTGTGGTTTTTCCCACCAACTCTTCTTACTCCTCTCCCCCCATTCCTCTCCACCCACTCCTCTCCCCCCATTCCTCTCCACCCACTCCTCTTGTATTGCAAAGTGTTTAAGGAAATAAATGAAACTGCTATGTAAAAGTGTCTGCGTCATTTGGAAATTAAAACAACTTTTCTTTCTGTTTTTTATGTATTTCTTGTAATGCCTTTTATGCAAAGTGTTCATCTGGTATTGCATCAGTAATCGTTGCCTTTTTTGATAAAATATTCTCCTTTTTAGAGTCATGGCATTATTGTAACTTGGCTGCGCCGCTGCGGTTAATTAAAGACCAATGAATACTTTAATTGTATTTTTAAATACCACTGATGATCCTTCGATGTGCACCTTATCTCCTCTACAGCTCAAGAGTCTCGTCAAGCCAAATAATGTTTTTGTTTTTGCATTGAATATATATTTTTGTGCCATGTCACCCTCACTTTGAAGAGGACCGGAACAAGCAGAATAGGATTTTCAAAATAAGAGAGATTGTACAATGTGTCAAAAGTGTTATGAAAATATATTGTTTGAAGTTAAAATGTACTTTTTTTTATTTTCTGTAGCATGTAATGTGTAAATATACCTAGTCAATAAAGGCTTTTCATCACTGGTGTGTTAAATTATTGAATACAACATTGTATGAACATGTGTATTCTGTACATTTAAGTACATTTTTCCAATTTACTGTAACTATATATCATATGCAATATCTTTCAAGCCATTTGAAATAAGAAACCCTTAAAATCACTTTATTTTGAAAGGTGAAATACACCATAATAATCCTGTATAAATGTGATTAAATTACTTCCTCAGTTTGAAGTGATGGTTTAATTTCACGTCTTGAGCCGAGATATCTCTATTAAATGCATTTGTATTTAAAGTTACATAGACATTTGCCATTAACCGCACTAGTACAGTGCAATTTATGGGATGTTCTGTACAATTTGGGCATCTAATAAGGCATTGTTGCTGTGTCCTTTTCTAAAATGGGAGGAAAAGTTGTGAAAAAAGATAGAAATAGAAATTTTACATTAATTTCATTTGCTTATATTTATGTTTTTATTAATTAAATGTACCCCTGATTTTAATGGAGATTGTTGGGGGTCATTTTGGAGAGAGGTTTATTTCTGGACTTGGCAGGAAGGTGTGTATTGTGGATGTACAAAGAGAACAGCTCCGCTCATTCCTATGAGAGCTGCTCTGTGGCGCATGAAGCACAAAATGAAACTACTGTAGATTCAGAACGTACCCGTACGCGGGCCCACAGAGCATGCGCAGTACAGTTTTCCCTTAAACCCCGCTTCTAATCTCCCGCTCTCTGTCAGTCAGATGAATGGAGAGAGAAAATACCTCTGGATTCAGTTTTTATCGCATTTTACACATATTACACCCTGAATATTTAAACAAGGGCTATTAATGTGTTCGTGCTGGGTAGTTTATTCATCCCAAAACAAACACTGATTTACAGACGTCTCTTTCCCCAATGAAAGTCAACGGGGAAACGTCTTTTGGGGGCAAAATGACGTCACGGGAGTTGTAGCACCACCGTTTGGCCACTAAGGACATTCATAAACGGCTTCAACGACCGGGGCATTTCCAGGTTGCTACAGGGTTAGTTACAGTACACTTCTGAATTGAAATACTCAAGTAAAGTACCTCAACATTGAACTGAAGTACATTACTTGAGTAAATGTACTTTACTTTACAACATCTATACAAAAGTGAGTCACACTTTTTTGGGTGTGATTTCTTATCGTGCTTTTATTTTGAAGGCAAGACGCCCAACCGGAAATCTCCGTCAAAAATCGACGTAGTTATTTTACACCGCTGCAAAAATAAAATAAATAGTTATAATAATGATAATCATAATTGACACCACTGCAAAAAATATGATGTTAATATAATGTTCTCGAATAATTTTTTTTTTTAAAGACAGTTGCGTGAAAATATGAAATATGAACTGTGTTTTTATTTATTTATTGTATGTTATTTTGTATTACTTTATATATCTGCCCCTAATGTGGACGTTTTTGTTCAACATATGATACATACATTATTAATATGATAAACAGATCAAAAAAAGAAAGACCGTTGCGTGGGTACCCGGATGAAGGAGCGTCGCCATCTTTACGGCAGATCCACCGGTGGGTCTTCAGTTCAGGAGCTGCTGAACCGCCTCCAGTGTCTCTCTTTCTGCCCAGAATAACCCTTTCCTGCAGGACTTCCCCCCGTCCCCCAGCACCACCATGGCGGACAGAGAGAACCATGTGTACCAGGCGAAACTGGCCGAGCAAGCGGAGAGATATGACGGTGAGTCCGAGAATAATAAAGAATAATCAGTTGAAGACGAAGCTCAAACACTTCACAGGCACAAAATGGCGGAGGTTTCTCTAGCAGAATTAATCATAAAAAGGTTATAATTGATTGGTGTCGTCTCACAAAGAGAAGTGCCATGTTGGTCGGCGTGCTTTTGTCGCATGGCCTGGGGTTAGCTGGTGGTAGCTGGTGAGCTAAAGCCAGTCGTTCATTTCCAGAGACAGTTGGCTAATGTTAGCTCGGTTGCTAACTAGCTCAGGTGCTAACTGGCTAGCTAGCCTTTCTTTACCGACACGCGTCACACCATTCTACTGCATTAATAAATGTAATTATTTTTTCAAGTGTTTCTTTATTTCATTTCATTGTTTTATTATTATTATAATAATAATACAAGTGTTTATAGTGTTTTTTCTTTCATGTCTTTTTTTCAATGCTTATTTATTTTTTCATTATTTGTTTGTATTTTATATGATTGTTTTTGTACATCACACATTATATACATGCATAAATCTATATACATGTAGAGTAACGGTATCCTCCTTTATACCTTACTCTACTGCATTCATTTATTAATTTTACAGGTGTAGTCACTCGCTACTTTGCCCATTTAGATTATAAATACACAATTTAAATGAACTAATACATTACTATATACTATTATAGGTTAAGCCATCCAGTATTTTATAAAGTAATTTAAATAAACCCCTCTTTTACCATTTTCAACATTGGAGAGATTATTGCATGATTTGTTATAATGTAATCATTTAAGTACATATGGTATTTAAATGTGCCATTCTGCATACTGTCTACTTTTGGTACTATAAGTATATTTTGGTGCCAATATTCCTTTTTTTCTGATTGAGTAAGATTTTGAATGCATGAGTGTTACTTGTAGTACTTTTTGTCAGTAGTACTTTACTTTTACTTAAGTTACAGTATATGAGTACTTCTTCCACCTCTGATATTTTGTGCAACGTGCAACAGAATTCGAAAAATGAATTCTCAAGTCGAGCTAATGCTAACCAGCCGCCCCACCAAGCACTTTGTATTCAATTAACCTGACAAACAAGTTATAGGGAGGGACTCTAGCTTGAGAGAGATCTCCATATTGTTTTTGGTGCATTCCCAATTAGTGACATCCCTTTTCAACATCTTGTTTTAAGGTTTGAATCTGTGTTGCAGCTGGAAGTCAGAACCAGAATTCATGTAATCGTCCAACAGTGGGGGAATTTACGTTGTTACAGAAAAAGCAGGGTTTCGTCCAAAGATGCAGATTTTCTCTGTTAAATGTCAAAGTGATGCCGGAAAATAATATTTCTGTTAGGCCAAAAACAGTATAATTACTGTGTCAGATGGAGCGTTAGACGGCAGAGACAGCTTGTTTTTACGTAGAATAAATATAGGATGGATGGAGGCAGCAGGCTGACACTGAAACTGAGATTTCTGAGTTTCTTTTACTCTCCTTTTTGCTGTAGAGGAAGTAAAGAAACCGTAACTAGATTTATTTGTGGTTTGAGGTAACCCAATATATGACTCCGCAGCTTTAAGACATGAAGACACTATTATTTTCTGCTTCGCTCTGATGCATTATTTTAGCTGGAAAGTGGGCGGGGCTGTATTTTGTCCGTAAGTGATGTTGGCGCCCTCTTACTATATTTTTCTAGAAAAACCCTGCAAAGTATAGAAATGGACAAAAAAAGGAACATGGAAAACCATATTGAGTGACTAAAGTTCACACCAGAGGGTGTTACTCAGGACTTCCAAGATTATGTTGTTTTTTCTCAGACATTTTACATCTTTGTCCATTCCACAAAGCCAGCTACTATAAGATTTTGATATGTTATCGTCTAGTTTGTCTTTGTTCCCGGGGTATGTGGTGCAGTGATGGTGTATTTTTGTAGGCCGACCACGAAGTTAGCAAAAAGCAATGGGACCTTTTCAATGGATTTTGGATTATTGCAGAAAATAATCTCTGTGACAAACTAACATTTATGATACCTACAAGTTTTGTTCAGCAGGATAATCACATATTAACACCACTTTATGATTGATATGAAGTAAAAAACTAACGTTAGGCTATAAAGGAACTACAGCACGGTCACATGACTTCACGTCACCACCGCTAAGCTAACGGCAGTGACTGTAAATGCAAATGCAGCAAAGTGCACACGCAGGTTTCCCTTCAACCAATGTCTTGCACTCTCATTGTCTGTAGCTCCCCGAAAGGTCCAGATATTTACCCTGCCTCATATAGAGCCTGCACCATTTAAAGAATCAATATTTAATAGCAACAGATAGACTTTGTATGCATTGTAATAGCTGCTGGGGTTTGTTGCTGATGTGCTGAATGTATGCATGCTGTAGGATCTTTTTCAGAATAGCTAAGTTGCATTTTTAGGGCGTGAATGCACTGCAGCACATCCTTTATGGACTAACATGACTCCCACCACACATTGTGTTGCATCAGTTTAAGCCACATCTAAGTGTGCACACCTAGCCTACCATATCGTTCATCTTGAAAACATACTGCACTTGTTATGATGGCAAGAAACCATCGACTGTCTGAGGTTTTTTATAGGAGCCGTCTCATCTGAAGTGAAGAGAGATGCTGATCAGTAGCAGGCACACCCAGCAGATATCTAAAAATACTTAAAACACACACTAGTTTATTTTAGCACCATTTATTGATCTTTTAATGCTTCCAGTGCACATTTGAACCACTAAAATAGCTGGGGAAATAACTCTATTATCTATAGGCATGTACATTTTCAATTTGCACCAAAAGACCTTGATGCAAGTTAAGCAAAAATGTCTAATCTCAGCCGAGCTTGACTTGTGACAGTCGGTCTATAGAGAGAACATGATAAAGGCTAATAAATACTGTTCAATCAGCAATGACTGTGCAGCTTCCACGTCTTCAAGTGAGGACCAGTCAGAATGAAAATAACTTGATTAATAATCTTAGCTTTTGGCTTTACTTAAAAATATGTGTGTGAGAAGCAGGATAGTTAATTCAACCCGGGGGAAATTAGGTTTTGTGATCGTTTGAGAATTTAATAAATACAATATTAAAAAGGTAAATGTAATCACTAAAACAATGGTTTCATTAGTTTAATTGCTTTATCATTAGAATACTTTATTTAGAAGACAAAATGGGTTGTGTGCTCCATTTTAATATGACAAAAATACATATAAAAATGTAACGATAACATTTAAATATTTGTACAAACATAAGAAGTTGAAAATAAAACACAAATAAAAGATTAATTTAAAAAAGAGAATATGAATACAAACGTTAAAACATAAGATCAAATGGTACAATTTTAGATATTGATATAAACATAAGAGGCTAGGAGTGAAATGTCCAATAACAGATCAGTTTCAATATTTTTTTCACCCCCAAAAATAAGATATTGAAGCGCGGCGTGTTTCAGGAAGTGCTCGAGTGATTTGTGCGATAGATCGGTGGAGATGCAATGCTGAGAAGTGATTTTTAAAAAGCCATGGAGGTCAGAGAGTGTGTTTGAGTGCAGGCTGTGGAGGGTAAAGTGATCAAAGCAGAGCTCCTCCTGGCTCTAAAGCTGAAGCATCAGGTTTCTCTGCGCTGCTATTGGCTTCAACAGATGACTCCCCGTCTGGAAGCTGAACTGCTCTCAGATTCGTGAGCAGCAGGAGAGACTTGATGCAGCATGAAACTGAGAGATTGGTTTATTTAAAATCATTATTGCATGTCTTTAGCTTACCACGCATAATGCTGTTTATTTAATATAAAAGGAAATATCCATGAGGGTGTGTGATTGCATTTTTATGGAGGAAGGAATACATATTGGCATACACAGTAGGGCTGAACGATTAATCGATTTTAAATCGAAATCGTAATTTTAAATGACACAATTATCAAATCGCAAAGCCTGCGATCTTTTTTATTTGTATTTTTTGTTCTTGTGTGTGTCAGTCATCCACACCAATCAGAAGTGCTGTGCTCCACATGTACCAGCCATTGTTAACCAATCAGAAGTGGCCCATGATAGAAGGTGATAGACAGATTGATCCAATCACCTGCCAAGTATTTTTGAAAGTGCCTGCCCTTTCCAAATGGCTTCCAATGGAGCTTTAGATAGTTTGGTGAAACCATCTGAGTCAGGTTAGTGATCAGTGTTTCCGCCAGACCAGCGCTGAGAGGGCGTCCACCCCGAGGGGTGTTTTGAATTTTGACTCGAGCCGTCCCTTATAGATACTGTCTCTTTACGTTAGTGAGCCGAATCATTTGGCTCGGCTCTCTTAAAGCGCCGGCTGTTTCAGCTCCTAAACGTTTCTTCATGTTACCACAGTTTACCACGGAGCCTCAGTTTCGCCGCTGCGAAGCTCCGGCGCTCGCAGCTCACGTGCGTGGTCCACTAAAACCCCCCCCCGCTCATCGCATCCAAATCGCGCACCTTCGATGTCGGGGAAACGCTGTTAGTAATGCTCCATCACATGTTTCTATTACAGGGTGAGTCTTAAACTGAAGCTTGACTTTAAAGCAACCCAACGGAAGTTTCATGTAGGTTTAGTTCTTTCACTCGTAGCTCGGGCTGCGGGGGTGCTAGAGACGGGAGCACGTTGATACGACCTTCCTAGCTGGAGATATGGCCGCATTTTACAATAAACTTCCGTTGGGTCGCTTAAAAACAAATCGCAATATCTGTCAGAAAAATCGCAATTAGATTATTTCCCCAAATCGTACAGCAGCCCTAATACACAGAACATGAACCAACACCTATCTTTAATGTCTTTTATTTCTGTGTCTGCACGCTAATGTTAATTCTCCTTCTACATCTCCTCAAACAGCTCCTTGTAATTTGGTTAAATATCCCCCCTGGTGTTTCTGTTCATCCCCAGGGAAACAGGTCGTTCTGTAATTAGCAGCTCCTTCAGGGCATAATTGCCGTTTTCTATCTTAATTTTGCTCCTGCACTCACCATCGTACCGAATCACCTTGAGATGTCTAAGCAGCGGACGCATCACATTGTCCTGGCCCGGCTCCCTGTATCCCATAAGTGTCCACAGGTGATTCATGTGTGCATTAAAAGAGTTAAAGCTTGGGCTCTGCTTTAATAAAACACTGATGACAGAAACCTCTCAGATCTTTAAACCCTTCATGAACAGAAGCAGGAAGTGCTGTTTTTCAATAAGGAATATGTACCTGTTTCTCACAAAGTGCCATTAATAACAAGGGTGTACCGAACGAATATAACGTTAAACGTAAAAAATTGAGAACGTGAACAACTTTTTGGAAGTAATCTCAGGTGCTGCGTCGCAGCATTCAGAGTAATTTGCTCACATTGGGTTCAACGCGTCGTAGAGCGAGCAAGTCATTTCATTGGACGAGAGGCATACTATGAGAGCTGGTCACAGGGATGCGTTCAAATGTAGTCAGTAATTTGAGGAACTGTCGAAATGGCGAACGCAGATAAAGTTGAGCTCGAAAATCCTCCAGCATCATTGAAGTCTCCGGTTTGGGAACATTTTGGTTTCACAGTTACGTACAAGGATGACGGACAAAGACAGGTGGACCGAACCAAAGCTGTTTGTCGGCATTGTTCAACTAAAATTGGTTACGCGGCTGGCAATACATCAAACGTGCACACTCTTGAAAAGGCATCACCCGAACGTGAATATCACCGGTACCAAAAGAAAAAAGACTGAAGTGCAAACCCAACTCCCACTAGCATTTAAGCCTCCACCACACGAAAAGTTCAGACCGAGCCAAAGCCAAATATCCTCATGTTGCCATGTTAGCAAAGCGCTACCTGGCTGTATCTGCTACCTCTGTCCCTAGCGATAGGGTGTTCTCCACAGCAGGAGACATTGTTAGTGTCAGCAGATCTGCCCTTTCGGCAAGCAATGTGGACAAGTTCATCTTTCTTAAAACAACATGAAAATACAATGACAAGCAAGTCCTAATGTCAAACTGGCTGCTTAGGTACTAGTACAGTAGTTCAAATACAGATTATTTCAGTTCATCGAAATGCTGCACCTTAATGTTTATTTTATTATATTTTGTATTTATTTGAGTGAATACATTATTCACAGTTTAATAGTAATTTTTAAAAAACAAAAAATATGTTTTGTTTTGTGAAAAAAAAATTCTGCTGAACCGAACCGTGACCAAAAAACCGAGGTACGTACCGAACCGAAATGTTTGTGAACCGTTACACCCCTAATAGATACTAATAAGTACTTCAAAGAAACACCTTTTATCTTAGAGTTTGAGGCGACACAAAACTAACCATGGATGAATCCTAAAAAAAGTCAAATATTAAATAGACAGAAGTGGAAGAAGTACTCGGATCTAGTACTTGAGTAAAAGTAGAAGTACTCAGATCTTGTTGAGTAAAAGTAGAAGTACTCAGATCTTGTTGAATAAAAGTAGAAGTACTCAGATCTTGTTGAGTAAAAGTAGAAGTTCTCAGATCTTGTTGAGTAAAAGTAGAAGTACTCAGATCTTGGAGTAAAAGTAGAAGTACTCAGATCTTGTACTTGAGTAGAAGTAGAAGTACTCAGATCTTGTACTTCAGTAGAAGTACTCAGATCTTGTACTTGAGTAGAAGTACTCAGATCTTGTACTTGAGTAGAAGTAGAAGTACTCAGATCTTGTACTTCAGTAGAAGTACTCAGATCTTGTACTTGAGTAGAAGTAGAAGTACTCAGATCTTGGAGTAAAAGTAGAAGTACTCAGATCTTGTACTTGAGTAAAAGTAGAAGTACTCAGATCTTGTACTTCAGTAGAAGTACTCAGATCTTGTACTTGAGTAGAAGTAGAAGTACTCAGATCTTGGAGTAAAAGTAGAAGTACTCAGATCTTGTACTTGAGTAGAAGTAGAAGTACTCAGATCTTGTACTTCAGTAAAAGTACTCAGATCTTGTACTTGAGTAAAAGTAGAAGTACTCAGACCTTGTACTTAGTTACTTCGCACCTCTGGAAATAGAGTTTAATTCTTTGTGTATGGATTCCTTTGCTTTTACTGACTACAGTGCCGGCTTACCTTTATGGTTATCATTAGGTTCACGGATGCAAAGCACCCAATTTGTTGCATATATATATACTAGGGCTGTCAAACGATTAAAATTTTTAATCAGATTAATCACAGCTTAAAAATTAATTAATCATGATTAATCACCATTCGAACTATGTCCAAAATATGCCATTTATTTATGTATATTGTTGTGGGAATGGAAAGATAAATGAAAGAAGACGGATATATCCATTTAACACAGTATCTGTTTATTATAACATTTTTCTGCGTGTCAAAATGAAAGACAACCCACACACCTATCAATCATCAAACCGTGGGGTCTTAATTCATTACGTGTTGATTTCTATCAACGGGGGAGTACTTCAGGAAAGTCGACAGAGGAGAGGAGGGGTGGGGGCGGCGGCTAGTGGAGTACTTTGTGACCACAGAGTGTGACCACAGAGTGTGAACGTTGTGATCAGCTGTTTTAGCGCAGTTCTCCAGTGAAGGGGGGGGGGGGGGAGTCTCCCTCCGCAGCCGGTTGGCGTAGTTTTGGCACAATTCCGTTGTACAGACCGACGTTAACAGCAGCCCTGTCTGTGCACACGGAGACCGACTCTGTCGTCCGGGTGAAAAAGGGCTCTTTTGGTAGCTGTGGTGCTCTGAGACATTCACATAGTTTGGGTTTGATTGGGTTTGAGATAGCATCTGCATTCACACCAATACTGTAAATGTGATTGGTTTATAAAGATTCAAAACAATAATGCCGTATACTTTAAACTGTGACCCATACGTAAAAAATGCCCCACAATGCTTCAGGGGTCAGGAACTTTACTGTACCTTCTTTTTAAAAATAGGAACAATGCATCCCAGCTATAAGCCCTGCCAAGTATTTGCTCTATGTTTAGTGTCAGGGGTCTGAAGGTAGATTATGTCAGCGGTGGAGAATGGTGTCACCTGTCAGCGGGATTAGAGGGTTTACGAGTGCAAATTCTGAGACCCCCCCCCCCCCACTCGATGATAAATGATCGAGGTCAAAACATTTAACAGTTGTTGCCGGAGGAAAACTCAACCATGTGGATGAATACAAACTGCAATAGGGCTGCACCATGTGGAATGAATAACTAGTTAATAAAATAAAATAATAAACAAATAGAGAAATTAATATGCACCCACTAGCACCCCCCTGCTCATAGCGCACGTTCCGATGTCGGGGAAACAATCTTCAATACTCCGAAAAGAATCCCACCAGATTTATATTGAGACACCTTTTTCGTGTTCAGCTACTGTTAGTGCTGTGGTTCTTCTGTGGCCCTCGTGTTGATCTCACCTCACGACTAACTCATAAGACAAGTACGCATGTGCGGCAAACATCTGAAATGCGTACCGTATCACTTGTCAAAATAGCATGATAGGTGACCTTTAAGTTCTTCTTATTGAATCTGTTCCCCCTGTGTTTGTAGAAATGGTGGAGTCGATGAAGAACGTGGCCAGCATGGACGTGGAGCTGACGGTGGAGGAGAGAAATCTGCTTTCGGTCGCCTATAAGAACGTGATCGGAGCCAGAAGAGCTTCGTGGAGGATAATCAGCAGCCTGGAGCAGAAGGAGGAGAACAAAGGAGGAGAGGACAAACTAAAGATGATCAAGGAATACAGGAAAACGGTCAGAAACTGTTCGTTATTAACACAAAACTGGGTTCTAGCACCAGGAGTTTTTTTTGTTTATAGTGTCGTGGACAGTCCCCATTGATCAACTGTCACAACAACAGTAAATTGGGTTAGTCAACATGTATATAAAACACAAGATCAATAAACAAACGATAGCTAACATTTCCCTACAGTTTAAAGCTCCTTCTGTGTAGCCATGCCGAAAAGTAACCTGTGTGTTGCTGTGCAGGTGGAGAAGGAGCTGAAGTCAATCTGCAACGACATCCTGGACGTACTGGACAAACATCTCATCCAAGCCGCAGTTTCGGGAGAATCTAAGGTTTTCTACTACAAAATGTACGTATTTAATTTAATATATACAGAAGAGTGTTTCCCGCTGGTTAAACCTCATTTATTATTACTTCCACACCTTGTATTAACTAACTGCTGCTGAATTATGAGCACCGCCTCTAAAAATCTCACACCATCGTTATAATGAATTATCTCTTGTTTCACTGAGCTTTTTATGTGCTGCCGTAAAGTGTGTGTGTGTGTGGTAGGGTTGCAACACTTCATGCTCTTATCTAAAACTGTATACTAGTGGACTTTTATTTCAGTACTGCAGGTTTGTGGGAAGGGGTACATAAACTTCATTATACTGAAGTACATGTTTCTGGTATCAGTACTTTACTCCACTACTTATTTTTCTGACGACTTTTTACTTTGACTTCTTACATTTTGAACCCAAATACCTGTACTTTCTACTTCTCACATGTTGAACACAAATACCTGTACTTTCTACTTCTTACATGTTGAACCCAAATACCTGTACTTTCTACTTCTTACATGTTGAACACAAATACCTGTACTTTCTACTTCTTACATGTTGAACCCAAATACCTGTACTTTCTACTTCTTACATGTTGAACCCAAATACCTGTACTTTCTACTTCTTACATGTTGAACCCAAATACCTGTACTTTCTACTTCTTACATTTAGAACACAAATACCTGTACTTTCTACTTCTTACATGTTGAACACAAATACCTGTACTTTCTACTTCTTACATGTTGAACCCAAATACCTGTACTTTCTACTTCTTACATGTTGAACCCAAATACCTGTACTTTCTACTTCTTACATTTAGAACACAAATACCTGTACTTTCTACTTCTTACATGTTGAACCCAAATACCTGAACTTTCTACTTCTCTCATTTTCCAAACAGCTGGTTCCTTTAGTCTGAATGTGTGTTTGGTGGCGTGATCATTATTCTTTAGAGTCACTGCGTGCCTATTGATTTGAACACGATCCGTGTATCCATCATGTCCTGGTCTTCTCTAAAGAAGAGGGACCAATGGAAACGTTGTCATGTTGCCGTTGTTCAGCATGGAAACATTCATTAGCTAACAATGACATTATTGTTCTATTGATATAAAGGGAGGTCAGGTACTCTTTAAAGCAGCTGCTAGTTATGGGTACTTTTTACTGAAGTACATTTCAAAGCCTCTTTACTTTCACTTGAGTAAAGAAGTTTAGTCAGTACTTCTACTTTCACCAGAGTATTTTTAAACACGAGTATCTGTACTTCTACTTGAGGAAAGGATGTGTGTACTGTTGCCCTCTCGGTTTGTTGATGGTTCTGTTGTGTTTCTCAGGAAGGGAGATTACCACAGGTACCTGGCAGAGTTTGCCACCGGTAACGACAGGAAGGAGGCAGCAGAGAACAGTTTGGTTGCGTATAAAGCTGCGAGCGACATCGCGATGATCGAGCTCCCTCCAACACACCCCATCCGCCTCGGACTGGCCCTCAACTTCTCAGTTTTCTATTACGAAATCCTCAACTCGCCGGACCGCGCCTGCAAGTAGGTGTTCAAAACTGTGACCTTTTTTAACCCCTTTTGGCCTTTTTATTTAACACCTGCTGCTGGCGTTAAATATTTTTAAATGTATTTAGAATTGTATTTTTGTTTTAATTCTAAAATGGAGCAACTGTGATTAAAGCGTTCTGACTATAACTTAATTCAGATTTTGCAATTAAAGCTTCTCTGCACGATTTCCCACTGAAGCTCTCCCAGTGCCAGCAGAACATAATAATACATTTTATTATTTAAAACACTTTTACGTAACCGAGCATTTAGAAATGGAACAAACAAGACATATTGGGATTAATCGCTGAAAGCTTTTCCTCATGTCCCGTCTTTCCCCCGACAGTATGGGTGGAATCAAGATGGACGGAAACAACTCCTAGTTTTAATTTAATCAAATTTAACTAGGTTGTTAACCTTAGAAGAAAAAGGACAACAATACAACAATTAGGATCACACATATCCCATACACATTAAATCACATTCAATATAATAATCACACTTACTAGTGGCCTCTCCTGATTCCTCAATCTCAATGACGCTAATTTATTTATCCCCTCTATTTATAACACATCAATAAACCCAGCGAATCTCCACCCAGATTTAACCCTCCGGTATCACTGTGGACGTTTTTGTCCATATGGGTCATTTTTCAGTTTTCATTTTGCAATAACTTTGGTTGTGTTGGTGCAAATGGCCTGATTTTTTGTAACACGGCTATTTTCTCGATCTATTTTGGAATTTAAATTTTTGAAATCGGTCTTTAATTCACTGTGTAACAAATCGACTACGCAAATTAGTCATTCGAGACAAAAATGTCCACTGCAAAATGCTTTGATAAAAACATTATATTAAAAGGTTTTTTTCACAACCTTTTTGGGGTTAAATCTTTCAATCAACTTCAGTCCTGATCAAAAATACCAAATGTTAAATTATGTTCAGGATTTTAACCCTTGAACTGCCAGTTTGAAAACATGAATTTGCGTTTTCTATGAAAAACATGCACAAAAAGGCAGTTATTTTCCATATGATAAATGTTGGAGGGGTCGGCTTTTTTTTTTAATATCACAGTCTTGGATATGTCAAAGATTAGCAACAACATTGATTTTGGTTGATTATTAGTTTTTGCACAGAATTAGATTAAACAAAAAACTCACACATTAGCCACTCTTGTCCCATCCACTCCCATTATAACCACATCTTTTGATCTCTCCGCCATACCGGTATAAAATCATGCATTTTGTAATGTCAGGGTTTTATATTGGAGGAAAATAGTTCAATTTGTCCTTTTTACTGTAAAAACCAGATGTGACATTTTACCATTGAATTACATGCTTGTCATTTCTTGGTTTCTTTGCCTGTTGTATAATGGGGCCCTGCCAGCCATTGGAATACATGTATGCAACTAATATGATGTAGGTGTGTTGGTATGGATGTGGAAGAGTGGTATCAGCTGAGAAGTGTGTGTGTGTGTATATGTACAGTGTGTGTGTATATGTACAGTGTGTGTGTACAGAGACAACAATATACAGTATATTTGGTTTACAGCAAGTCGCAGTTTTCACCTCATATCTTTCTTTCTCTCTTTTTCTCTCACTCCCTCATTCCCAAACTCATACACACTCTTACATATCAAACCTCCTTATACCTTGTATGTGTGTGAGTGATTGTGTGTGAGAATGAGACAGGAGTAAGTGTGTTCTCATGGCGTTTTGTTTTTCATTTGTGCTGTTTCATGTGTCTTTGAGGTAAACAGATGTATGATCTTGACCCTGCTTGACCTCGATGTTTTGAATTGTTTGAACTTCAAAGTCCTTTGACTTGGAAGGACTTCAAGGAGTGTATGTATCGCTGTGTATGTCTGCTTGACGTCAAGCAGACATACACAGCGATACATACACTCCTTGAAGTAAATAAAAACACCTGGCTGCAAAGCCAAAGCTTCAAATATGTGTAGTTTGGCTGGCTGGTCATTTCATTCCTGTGATACGCAACAAGCAGTAAGATGAAGAGGAGCTTCTCTGTGGGACAAGAGGTCTCTGCTCATGCAGCCCCTAACTTCAGCTGCAGGACTCATCCTCTGAAACAGAAACACCCTGAGAAGGAGAATCTGGTGTGGATCTGAACTGTGCTTGAAAGGAGTCAGCACAAAGATAAAACACTTTTTTGCCAAACATGAGAAGGAGAATCTGATGTGGAGTTTGTAGTGGAGTCTGATCCTTCTTCGTCCGACCCTTCCCCTGAAAGTGGAGAGGACACAGAGGATCCCATCCCGTAGCTGCGCTACATTCCTCTGCACTATCCTATCCGGAGGATCGTGTCCATCGTGGCAGTGGGTGGACATCAAAACATTTTCAAATCTGGTTTCCCTCTCACGAGGAAACGCCGCGCTACATTCCTGCTGCCAGAGGTTTGGTTTCAGGGCCCACGCGTTATGCCATTACGAGTGGCATAAATAAGAATTCATGACGTGGAATCCTTCTTTGATTTATTCTTTACCCCTGAGATCATCAGCAGTATTGTCGACATGACACACCTGCATGGGGGACGTTCGGTGGCAAACTGGAGGGATGTTGATGCCACAGATGTTTGAGCAAACATTGGATAGGATAGTGCAGAGGAATGTAGCGCAGCTACGGGATGGGATCCTCTGTGTCCTCTCCACTTTCAGGGGAAGGGTCAGACGAAGAACGATCAGACTCCACCACAAGCATCTGATCATTTCTCTAAGCATGGCTTCACGTGGCGGCGCAACGAATATTCTTGTTACTCCTGTGGCAATCTCTGGTGCTATCATCCCCTTTGTGGTGTGATTGAGGAGGGATCACTAAGCACTTTAGTGAACATCAGGCTTTTTTCATCCAAAAGGTTTTGTAGTCCTTCATACATCTCAACCTCATCACCATCTTGTTGTTCCTCAGCAGTTCCTCACTCCTCAACCTCCTCAGCAAAGGACCTCATCGATTCCTCTGTATCAACGTGGGATTCGGGGCAGAATTGTTCCTTCTTCTCTGCCCCCATCTGATAAATGAACTGTTTGGCAAACTATTTGGCAAAAAAGTGTTTTATCCTTGTGCTGACTCCTTTCAAGCACAGTTCAGATCCACACCAGATTCTCCTTCTCAGGGTGTTTCTGTTTCAGAGGATGAGTCCTGCAGCTGAAGTTACGGGCTGCATGAGACCTCTTGTCCCACAGAGAAGCTCCTCTTCATCTTACTGCTTGTTGCGTATCACAGGAATGAAATGACCATCCAGCCAAACGACACATATTTGAAGCTTTGGCTTTGCAGCCAGGTGTTTTTATTTACTTCAAGGAGTATATGTATGGCTGTGTATGTCTGTTTGCTAAAGAGACATTATCAAAGGACTTTGAAGTTCCAAACAATTCAAAACATCGAGGTCAAGCTGGGTCAAGATCATACATCTGTTTACCTCAAAGACACATGAAACAGCACAAATGAAAAACAAAACGCCATGAGAGCACACTTACTCCTGTCTCATTCTCACACACAATCACTCACACACATACAAGGTATAAGGAGGTTTAATATGTAAGAGTGTGTATGAGTTTGGGAATGAGGGAGTGAGAGAAAGAGAGAGAGAGAAAGAAAGATATGAGGCGAAAACTGCGACTTGCTGTAAACCAAATCTACTGTATATTGTTGTCTCTGTACACACACACTGTACACACACACACACACTTCTCAGCTGATACCACTCTTCCACATCCATACCAACACACCTACATCATATTAGTTGCATACATGTATTCCAATGGCTGGCAGGGCCCCATTATACAACAGGCAAAGAAACCAAGAAATGACAAGCATGTAATTCAATGGTAAAATGTCACATCTGGTGATATAGAGTAAAAAGGACAAATTGAACTATTTTCCTCCAATATAAAACCCTGACATTACAAAATGCATGATTTTATACCGGTATGGCGGAGAGATCAAAAGATGTGGTTATAATGGGAGTGGATGGGACGAGTGGCTAATGTGAGTTTTTTGTTTAATCTGATTCTGTGCAAAAACTAATAATCACCAAAATCAATGTTGTTGCTAATCTTTGACATATCCAAGACTGTGATAAAAAAAAAGCCGACCCCCCCAACATTATTATATGGAAAATAACTGCCTTTTTGTGCATGTTTTTCATAGAAAACGCAAATTCATGTTTTCAAACTGGCAGTTCAAGGGTTAAAATCCTGAACATAATTTAACATTTGGTATTTTTGATCAGGACTGAAGTTGATTGAAAGATTTAACCCCAAAAAGTTTTAAAAATATTAATCTGTTGTCATTTTAGAGCAGTTTTTGGAAGTGGACATTTTTGTCCCGAATGACTAATTTGTAACTTTTTTGTTCAATCTGATTTTGTGCAAAAACTAATAATGCAAAAAAATCATTTTGTTGCTAATCTTTGACATATCCAAGACTGTTATAAAAAAAAAAGAGCCAGTCCCCAGATATGTATTTTTTGGAAAATAACATTTTCTCTGTTTTCATCATGAAAAAAAACAGCGGTTTCATGTATTCAAAATGGCATTTAAAGGGTTAAAATCCTGAAAATGATTACATTTTTGGTATTTTCTATTAGGGCGGAAGTTGCTTTAAAGATTGAACCCAAAAAAGTTGTGAAAAAAACCTTTTAATATAATGTTTTTATCAAAGCATTTTGCAGTGGACATTTTTGTCTCGAATGACTAATTTGCGTAGTCCAATCGAATGATACCGGAGGGTTAAAGTCACACTCACATAAACTGAACCCCATTAATTGAACCCTCATACACCCAGCATGAGTTTACAGCACAGTTCAAAAACCAATGAATTATGACTCAATTTATCAGGAACAAATCATTCCCAAACTACTCGGTTTGCTATTTTCACCCATTTTGTTCAAATAAATCCACATCTCCTCACATTTTCCTTCCTGCTGTCTCTATCCCTCAAATTTGAGAAAAAGTCAGAATTTTGAACAGTCAGAATTTTGAGATTTGAGAAAAAGTCAGAATTTTTTGAGGAAAAGTTGGAATTGAGAGAAATTTGAGAGAATTTTGAGGAAAAATCAGAATTTTGAGGAAAAAGTCAGGATTTTGAGAGAAATTTGAGAAAAAGTCAGAATTTTGAGAGAAAGTCAGAATTTTGAGGAAAAAGTCAGAATTTTGAGGAAAAGTCAGAATTGAGAGAAAACAAATTCTCTCTTTTTGTTTTGACTACTTCCATGCTTGAGAGGATCATACATTCATGGATCCTGAGATTGAAGCTCAAGCCGGGGAACAGTGATATTTTTTCATAACGGTGCGTCCTCTTCCCTCTCAGGTTGGCGAAGGAAGCGTTCGACAATGCGATCGCAGAGCTGGACACGCTGAACGAGGACAGCTACAAGGACTCAACACTTATCATGCAGTTGCTACGTGACAACTTGACACTATGGACCTCAGACGTGCAGGGAGATGGTGAGAGGAAAAACACTCGTATATGATATGCAGCAGCTACTGGGCGATGTGAAAAAACGTAGCTTTTTAATCCATTTTAATATAAAAAGCCGCTGTCCTTTGTCAGACTCGCCTAAATTAGTTTACTAAGAAATCCGTAGATTGCGGTTACATTGCATCACTTATTTGTTATTTATATTTATTTTGCAAGCCAGTCAGGCTGCATATAAAAAGATAAACAATAACAACTTTACTGCTCCTGTTTGTCACTGCCATATATGGGCGAACACGTCATTTCCTGTCTCATTAAAGCAACAGCGCATATTCAAATGATAGCAGAAAGACTTTATATTTAATCCTATTGTAATAAACAACGTATGTAGATTTAATCAAAGGCATTTAACAAATAATCAATTATAATCCTACCGAAGTAAAATGGCTCCAAGAGTGATGATATTGTAGGATTTGTAGGACAGAATATTACACAAGTACTAAGCCGCTAACAGCTAGAACAGTTTGGTATGTTACTGTAATGCTGCCTTTTAAATC